>JAZHYW010022240.1:0-67489 GCA_037355805.1 Ixodes ricinus | reverse complement strand
TTGTACCGATTCAACTGCCGAACGAGTGATGGAACCTATCTAATTTTAACATGTACAAATCCAGAAACAATGTGTGAGGAAGTAGTAGTCTTAATCAAGGCGTGTTATGGTTATTAAAAAGCCAGAGCTAAAAATTAAGCTGCCGATAACCTACTCATTTTGCCTGGGTCGCGTGCTGTGTGGTCACAAAACAAAAAGTATAAAACGTTTGATTGCAGAGTAGCCCTTTGGAATAGACCCGCTACAAAAATTAGCCACCTCTCGAGTACCTTGTCGAATTTTCTGACTCCCTTTTCCCGCACCGGACGATATGTTATCTCAGAAGTGTCGTTAGCGCTTCATTACAAAGAACGCGACTCCCACAAGACTATCAGTTGATTTGAGGCTTGATTTTTTTCTTGATATCAGTAGGTAGCCAAAACACTCTAAGTAAAGAGAGGCAGCCTTCGGTCTAAAGTATTTACGCGATGGAGGGGTTCAAACTCTAGTTCAAACGATCTACACTCGCCAGGAGGGTGCCACGTCCTCTACGTAATGTGCTCGCTAAGCGGCTGAATATAGTATTCCCTTCTATATATGATACGAGGCATCAGGAGTCATGTAAAAACAAACGTCAGACAGGGACATAACTTTTGATGGCTATTTATCTCACAGTTCCGTGGCAATAATATTCGACCTGCGTCCATCGCCGTTTTCTATAGTCACTGACGAAAACGCAGGGCACCGCGTGTCTCATATGTTCCCAGGCTTCGTGATTCGACTTTCGGCTTTCTTATTGGCTAACAACGAAATATAATTCGCTAAGGAGCAATTATAAGATGCACTCGCCATGCCAGATGCCAAACATTCAGAAAAATCCACCTATAGTTGCCGACAAGTTTTAATGTCATTTCAGTCGAACAACGACGTTTGTCACCCACATGCGTTTGCCCCCAGTGAACCGGGAACATTTCACTTCTTTACATGCCAGAAATTCACAGTCGTCTTATATGCCAGTCTCTCGCTAGCTGAGTGTTGGGCCTACACGAACGTTGCTGCCCGACGGAGCACAGCCCCGACTGGAGCACTTCATCGTCTGACTGCTCAGCGGTGGCGTGCCTAGATACTCTAATCTTCGATTTGTGTTCCCCGCTGAGTCCGGTCTGTGTATGACAATGTGGGGCGTTGCAAGACCACCCAGCCGGCAGCAGCAGCAAAGGCCAAATAAAAAGATAGCATCATCACTCGCAACATTACCACCTCACTCTCGCCCAGAAGCTCCACTTAAACAACCATCACCATTTTTTTTATAAATCTGTACAATACCATTTCGCCGTCCTGCGGAGCCGCGGCTCTCCTGAGGCAAAAATAAACATTAATATAAATATAAATATATTAATATAAAGTGGAAAGTTTGCATGCGTAGCTTTGGTCGGCGCTCACGGTGCGGCAGAGCCAGCGTTCTTATAGCTATAGGACTGCATGGCCACAGAAAGTTGTCCGCGAGTATAGTATCACGCGCGTGTTATACACCGAAGAGTTCGGTTACCAGTGACGGTACGTAACCCAAGTGAGTTATCCCCCCGACGGCCAGGGCACCTCCCAGCACGCGGACCTGACGTCGGACGAGACGCCCTGCCTGGAGTCCGAGTTCAATAGTCAACAGGTCGAGTCGGACGCCGCTCACGGGCACAGTCGCCTCCGATTGCGCTCGGACAGCACGCTTCCAGCGCCGTCCCAGGACGAGCTGCTCACGGCCTCTTCGTCGTCGGCACACTCCCCGGTGACGGCGAGCAGCACTCCGGAGGAAGCGCTCGTGGAGCCCCAGGACGGCGGACACGTAGACCTGGGCGACGTGTTCATCCACCAGATCATCCACACGATCGAGTACTGCCTCGGCGCCATCTCCAACACGGCCTCGTACCTCCGACTATGGGCGCTCAGCCTGGCACACTCCCGTGAGAGGACGGCTACTTTTCTTTGTAGGGTGTGCTAGTAAGGAGTTTACATGCGCTGACGGTCCGCCTTTTAGTTGTCATCAGCTGTCGGCGCGTGCCAAAGGCGAGGCATTCCCAAGATTCACAAGACACCCTTTAACGCGTTGTGTACATATGTCTGTACGTCTTAATATACACTGACATTGAACGAGAAAATGACGAATTAACGTCTGAATTTGCACGCCTCTGACTTTCGAGTTTTTGTTGGCAAACCGACAAGACGTATTTACACCAGAAAGATATCTTTCAGATTCCCTCCTCCTCCCTTCCCCCCCCCTCCACACCGCGTGTCGAAAACGTCCAGCTTTTGTGATGCTATGCGTGACGTCATCCCGTCCCGAAATGGCAGGGGCGATGCTTGGGCAATAAAAACACTTCTTCGTGTGTCGGCGAATGAGGTGGCTTTTAGCGATATATTGCCGTTAAAAGATTTGATACCGAGAGGGGAAGCAGCTAAATTTGACTGCTGACGCGGGCATAGGCTGCGTTTACATGAATGCGAAAGTAGCGGATCAAATCTTCCTATGTAAACGCTTTGATTCTCTAGCTAAGCGCATCGAATCGAGTCCGATCCGTTTGTATAGGGGTGGTTTGAGATTGTCTATCCGAGTCAAGCCCTTCGTGTAAACTCTTGCGCAGGGGTGCACAACATGCGGCCCGCGGGCACTTTCTGTGCGACCCGCGGACGTGACACTGCGAGATGATGCTAGAGACGGCAACCAGTGCGATGATGCTGCAGATATTGAAAACCTGCCTACCAGATATTGGAAACCCGCGCAGTTCCCAATAAACGTTTTTTTTTTTTTTTTCTGGCCCGCGTCATTTTCGAGTTGTGTACTCCTGCTTTAGAAAATCGAATCGAGTTCCTGAAGGTCGGAAAATGGAGGAGAGGGAGGGGGCAAAAAACGAAGATAACCTTCAACCCCCCTCCCCCTCCCCGCCTTGTGCCACCGTCCAGACTGCTGTCGTCGCCGATCGCCCATCCATCCCCCGTTGACGTCAGGTCCTCCGGCACTCTGGCCAAACCGGGAACGACCACTGGTCATTTGACACGAGGTGTCGTCACCGGTCGATGTGAATCCATGTAAACGCCGGGGTTAAAGTGCATTCTATGCGCTAACTCAATTTGACCCGCTACGGTCGCCTCCATCTAAATGCAACCATACTCCCACTGTCGCTTCTCATGTGAGAACGATGAAGCTGAGTTGCACCGTCTAGCACCGGAAGCTGACGTCACTCACACCCGTTAGCTGATTTTTTCTTCTTGTGAATACCGCTTAGACGTCGGACTTTTAAAGAATTGTTCTGTGTCGTATTTATCATGTGCAAATTATATATTTTCTCTGTCCACCACGGCATGGGCCCTCCTCATACCCGACACCAATGAGATATGCGCACTCCACGTGTGAAGCTCCTTTCTGAAGGAGCTGTTTTGTTTTTTTTGTGTGTGTTTTCTGCTAGAGGATAGACCAAAACATAAGATTTTGTGTCCTTATTTGCCGTTAAAATCTTGATATGCCTCTTTGAGTAATGAATACGGCTTTCAAATGTTCTAGGCTGTGGCCGATTGAAGAGTATACTTTTTTGCTTGTTTACTAGTATAGTACGGTGCTGGTAGACACTGAAAAATAATTAAATAATTAGCAGGTACGATTTGTAGGAGCCGTTTCCGCGTACGAGACACATTCACATTAATTTCCCTCGGTCGGTCGCAATAGCCGCTAGAAGGCACTTTTTTATCTTTATTTCTCTTCAACGCTGCAAGAGGCCACTCTGTGAGATTTATCACGACGAACCCACTGTCACGACGAAAATGTATCATCCCGCCTGCGTCAAATACGTAGAAAAAAATATGTGTAACTTTGTTGCTGAAACCTAGCTTCGCGCGTTCAAGAAATTGTTTTATTTTGATGTTTTAACCATTCAAGCAGTTGTGGCGCCCATGCGGTGTGCAACTCTGCACGAAAGCACGTATTATATGCCCCAGCAACACGCAAAATTTGATGTGATTTTATTCGAATTACAATAAATGACCGCGGAATCAGTTCGTGCTCCTGACATCGAGCGTCGCGTACGCACCGCGTCTGCGTTAGAGTGAAGCGCGCTGATTGGTAGATCAGTTAATGTCCCTTGGTGGTAATGAGTTTACCGTGCGGCTGGGATGTCAGTTTTCGCGCTGCTTTATTGACGGGTATGAAGCCGTGCCAAGAGAGCACATGCGTTTGTTTCGTGAACTCGCTAATGTCGCCATTGAGCTCCAGTAACTAGATTCCATGACCATAGTTTGCTCGAACATCGGATTGCCTGTTTCTTCTTTCTGTTTTTTGCATGCCATTTAAAATATTTCCATCTAAATTACGACTGCGGTACGACTGCCGCATTGTCTTCTGTTGTAACACTTGGCGCTCGCCTCGAACCTCTACGAGTAACATTTTGAACGTCGACGATGCTGGGTCGGGGCCAACTCTGTCACTCTGAGGGCCCTTCAAATTTATTATTTCGGATTATACCGCTCTGCGTTGAATCCCGCTAGACACTGTTAGCGCGAACGGGCAATCACCGGCTCTCAAAAGCGATACATTTTTTCTGGGGCCATCTAACCATGCGATCGTGTGCGCCTGTCCTTCGCGGCTAAATTCGAAGCTAAATTTAGTTGCACTGCATGACTTGGTGCATAATTATATGTATAATTTGGTGCATAATTATGCATCAAATAAGATTAAAAAAGAAATAGGTGCAAAAAAGGCGCCCCAATGAGGTAGATCGAAAGCGCCAAGCTTGACTAACGTCTGAAGAGCTGCAAATGGATCCCAAAGCCTATCGCGATCAGTCTCCTTTGGTGGCAACCAGAGAGACGAGTAGTTTTTCTCCTTCGTTCTTAGAATTAAACGGATGTCATCCGAGCTACGAGTACTATTATGGCGAAGAACCCTCAGCCGAAACACTAACCGAAGCGGTGAAATTTGGTGCCCACCAGTAGCCAAAGTAAAGGCGCGAAAAGCGCTGATGTCTTATTCGCGCGAACAACGTCGCGCAGTGTACGGTAAAAGTGAATCGAATGTTTGGTTGGAGATCTTCGCCGGTAGGCGTGGTTTGGAGTACAACTGAAATCTGAAACTGCATATCTCTTCAGCAGTAATTTATAGAGTAAGCATATTTAGAGCATATCAGCGAAACCTTTAAATACGATATGCAGTAGTGCTTTGGGAAAGTCTGCACTCGCGTGCAAATTAAAGCTGTACAAAACAAATCTCATTTTGCTTTTGGTTGTTGCCAAAGTAGTTGTACTGGGATAGCAATTGGGAGCGTTTCCAAGTCTTCAGATCACCGCCGAGCTCGGCGCTCTCGTTCTGCCTCAGCGCGACGCCATTTTAGTTCTGATTATTTTTAAATTCGATTGGTGTATAGATTTTGGACAATTTACGCTTTCCCGCCAAATGCAAGTGGGAAGCACCTCCCGATATACAGTTAGTGAAGAAATTGAAATGGCGCGCAGCTGTGTACCAAATTAAACTTGCCCCGCTACGTTTGACAAAAAAAAACAACACTTTTCGACAAATGTAGCGGATAACTGAAATTGATGTACAATGAAGCGCAAATTTAAGTTTTTCCCTTAAATGAACTACTATAGCCGTGGCGGACGGACGCTCTCAATGCCCAGGTTTAATTACCATAAAAATGCTATCTAAAACAAACAAAACAGCTTTTCTATTTTGGTGAGGAAGGAAGACTCAGCGGAGCTGCACAATGGGAACTAATGGCCGGCCCCAAGTCGGCAAGCCAGAGTGGAAAAGGCCTGCCGCCATCTATGAGCGACGGCGGCAACCAAATACGTGGCTTGCCGCCGTTGCTCATAGATGGCGGTAGGTGTCCAGAGTTCGGTGTCTACATTTCTTTGCGAGGGACACGATCCTGGGAAACTAGCCCTTAACAGCTCCGCTGTAAAAAAGTTTCGATGCAAGAATCGGTAGACTGTCTTCATTCTTGGGGTCATCCGCGCAGAGCTGTCGGAGGTGCTGTGGCAGATGGTGATGCGCATCGGACTCGGCATGTCCGAAGCTTCATTGGTGGCATCGCCATGTTCCCCATCTTCGCCGCCTGGGCCGTGCTCACCGTCAGCATCCTGCTGGTCATGGAGGGGCTGTCCGCCTTCCCGCACGCGCTGCGTCTCCACTGGTACGTCGCACGCTTGAGGAGATGTCGTAAAGACAAGAACGCTGTGTAAAGACAAGGGACGAAGCTAAGCAGGGATAAGTTTAAAAGAACGTAGGGCGTGTTCAAGGAGCGCCAACATCCAGATGACGCTAAAGGCCTGTTCACACATGCAGCGGAGCGCTTCACGCATAGCGCTGACCTCGCGCTAAGCGTGTGCTGACTGGAGCGTTCACGAGCTTAGTATCGCATCGTCAAAACTGTTGCTCATGGCAGACGATAAGTAGCTCACGACAGGTGAGCAGCGCTACATTAGCGCTTCGCTGCAGGTGAAAACTTGATAGACTTATCTGCCACTAAAAAGACCACAATATACGAGCGGTTGAAACGCGGAAAACCGTAAACGTACGCGCAACATAAAATGTGTTTCTCTTTTGTTATAGTGCTGCATTTATCGAGCAATGAGAGGTTTTGGTTTTCTGTTTTTTTTTAATTTTTGAGCATGCAAATATGAGTTTTGAACACTAAACAAACTTACCTTCGCGCCCTTACATGAGGATCACACTGAATAAAACGAAAGTTAGTTATTGCACATTGCACTTGTTACTTAGCTTCACTTTATTTTGATTGTCTAGGTGCGCAGGTAGGTACTGATTCAATGTTAGTACGTAGTTGTTGACGCCTCTCTTGATTTTCGAGATGCTCTTCATTGCTTTGGCACGTAAACCTCCTACAGAAAAACGCCGATACTCTGTTCGTGCGAGCAGTGGCGGACAGTGTGTATTAGTGCACGTACGAAGCCGTTTTAGCAGCGTTTTCAATGCCCCGAGTTTGAAATAAAAACACCGTAACTGAATATTATTTTTGTCTACATGACTAAGAAATTTGCCAAGCTATCTATAGTGTGTTGCAGGTTTAAGAGGGTAGGGCGAGGAAAAGGAAGGTGGGAGAGAAGGAAGCGTACGCAATGCTGGCGAGAGGAGGGGTTTCCTCCTCCCCTCGGCAGCGTGGCGTCCATTTCCTCCTGTCCCACCTTTCTTTCCCTAGCCCTACCTTCTTGAGTTGTCACCGACTATAGTACGTACGAACTATTCGTAATATTTGCTCTTGTAATCAAGCAGCGAGAAAATGCACTCACTTTTTCCTCTTGAAATGCCTTGCCGGAAGTCAATTTTAGACTCGTTTCCGTTTGCTTCAATTGGAAACCGCACGCCACTGGACCTCTAGGCTATGTACATAATAATAACTCTATGGTGGAGATAAGGGCAGCTAGCTTTAGGTCTACCCACTAATCCAACCAATCAGAGCTCGGTGTTCTGACGGCCCCCTCTCGTCTCCTCCTCTCCCTCAGTTCCTCGACGCATTAGTTTTCCAAATGATCTTACTGCGTAATTTGTAGCATAGTAAATACTACGCAACGTTATGCTAGTAATGCTGAAAATTCGTGTTTTGCAAGTCTCCTCGGAAAGTACCAAAGCTACTCACTCTTTTACTCGCAGTAATTTTATATTGGTGTGGTCTTTTATATGCGCTTCCGGACAATAAAAAGCCACTTTAAGAATACCATGCCGATTGAAGGCCCGGCAAACTGACACTCGTAGAAGTCACGCACTGTCGTGAACAGTATGAGCGGGAATGCCGGAACTCGCGGGCCTTCGACAATTGTTGTGATACCTCGAGGCTGATAAAACTGCGAGGGCGCGTACACTGAAGTAAGCGCACACTCTCGCAGCCCCTCTTTTATCAGCCTCGAGATAGCGCATGTCTGCATCAAAGGCCCCATGGTCCGGCGTTCCCGCTCACGACAGCAGTGAGTTTTAGTATTGCGTATACGAGCAAACGCAAGCGCCGTGCGTTTGCGTTAGCGTTGCGTTCTCCACACTGCGCATGCGCGAAGTCGCCATGCGCCAATCCAAGGCTGCAGTTTTGGGCTCCGCGCACTCGCAGTATGGAACACACAACGCTAACAGAAACGCACAGGGCTTGCGTTCCTCGTAACGCAATACTAAAACTCACTATTATCATGCCCTTAATAGCTTTACCGTGATGTACGGCCCATGTTTTTGGCTTTGGAGATTGAAACCATACAGAGTGACTAACGTAATTTAATTGCTGAAAAAGCCATCTACGAGTATGTGCTTGTCTTCTTTGTGCAGGGTGGAGTTCATGAACAAGTTCTTCAAGGGCGAAGGCTATGCTTTGCTCCCTTTGATTTCAAGGAAATCTTGCTGGCTGCAGAATCGGTGTACTGAAAAAGGGATACTTTTCTGACTCACACTGCTGGCGCAATGGTCAAGTAATCTTTCAAAAAAAGAAAAACATAAATGACCATGACAGATTTAACCTTTTCTGAAACGGTAGATAATAAATGCAGGGATCTACGTCAAGAGGAGTAAGGGTATATTATTTTTGGCTTCAATAAAATGAAAAAAAAAATGTTTCACGTTGTAATTACGTCAATCTCTGACATGGAATGAAGCCTATTGCCATAGAAGAGGGCTGGGTTGAGATACTCAAGAAAGTATTATACATATACTGAATTACTTTTGGAAGTAAACATATTCGGCAGAAATCTTCCTGGTTGGGTAAGAGGTAAAGTCCGAAAATGTAGCTTCAACCAATACTCGAAAGGAAACCCGACGTTTCGAAACCAACTCGGTTTCTTCCAACGTTGGTTTCTTCTTCAAGGGTGACAGAAAGCACGCGGAACAGCAGCAGCTCCTAACCTCCGCGTCTCCAAAAAAGAAAATGAAAAAAAAATAAAGAAATAAAAAATACGAAAAAAATTTAAATAACTTTTTAGTTATTTTATGACTTTATATCAGGCACGTAGCCGGTGGGGGCAAAGGGCCCGGCCCCCCTCCCCCGCCCCCGAAATCTTCCATTTTGCTAAGGCCTACTCTCTCTCTCTCTCACCCCCCCCCCCCCCCCCCCACACACACACACACACACCTCGCCGAATGAAAAGCTTGGCTACGTGCCTGAGATATATATACTATATACTGTAAACGCCTTTTTTTTTTTTTCGCGGGCTCAATATTTTGCGATCTACGTCAAAGCTGAAGTTTTGGAATAATTCGTGGGTTCTAATTTTCGCGGCGCGGCGGGATCTCAATATACATTCCAATATGTTTACATTTTACCGGAATTGTTCGCGGAACCATTTTTCGCGAATTGTAGGCAATTTTCGAAAATTAGGTCCTCGCAAAAATTTAATCGTTTACAGTATATGTATATATATTTAAAGAGGTAAAAAAGAGAAAGAAGAAAACGTCTCCAGGTGGACTGGAACCCCGAGCTCGGCGGCCTCTGAATTCGGTTCCCTAAGACACCCTATTGTCTGATAAAGTGACCATTTAGGAATGTTCGGGTGTTTAAACATTGTACTACCCTTTTTACACAATAAAAAAGTTCAGTGAAAAAATTTATGGAAAAGGGATGTACCATCAGGTTAGGTGCAGTTTCTTGACATGGCTCAGGACTCCAGCAGGAATGCCATTAAAAGGGCACTAAAGAGGATTCTGCGATCGTCTGTTTTTGGTCATAAATGATTGTACGGGCTCAAAGTATACTAAAAATTCAAAAATTAGAATCACGCCACGCTGCTTTCCCTATTAAAAACGTGATGAAAGGTCGGGACACACCCTTTTCTGAGCGGATTTTTCCGCCCGGGAAAGGCGGGGCACGCCCTAGCAGCGGCAAGTCAGAGCGGTGACGAAAGGCGCTTATCGGTCAATCGCAAGCCGCCTCTCAATCACAAACAGCCTCTCCGTGAGAGGCGGCTTGCGATTGGCCGACAAGCGCCTTTCGTCACCGCTCTGACTTGCCGCTGCTAGGGCGTGCCCCGCCTTTCCCGGGCGGAAAAATCCGCTCAGAAAGGGTGTGTCCACGACCTTTCATCACGTTTTTAATAGGAAAACGGCGCTGCGTGATTGTAATTTTTTTTATTTTTACGATACTTTAAGCCCGTACAATCATTTATGATCAAGAATACACGAATCCTTTTTAATGCCCCTTTAACCTCGGTGTGACCCTGGGAGACGGTCTTGCTGGCTTTGCTGGGGTTTATCTAACCGTAGTAGCTGTACGAAAAGTAAAAGAAACACATGTGCAAACACTCATTATTCATGAGAAATGTTGTCAACATGCGAAACGACTCACGGGAAAATTATTGAAGGATCGTTTTGGTCACGTTGGCTAAGTCATCTCCCGTGGTCACTGTTCCCATTACAACTTTCATTTCAGTGAACAATTGTAGGGCATATTACAAGCAAAGCGCAATTCGGTTTTGTGTGAAATAACAAAAGAAAAAACGACACTCTAGTATAGTATGTTGGTGTACTCCTGAAGAAACCCCAGGGTGCGTGGTGCCTCCCTCGAATACCTGATGTTGGACATGAAATATTCTCCCAGGAGTGAGCAGACAGAGACTTCCACTTTGTTAGTCTGAAACACAAGCGACCTGTTGACAAGGAGGGCAATCCGCAGAGGGTCGTCTAGAAGTAAGTGTGCAGCCTAGATGAAAAAGCAAGATGTAACGATCATCAGAATAATATCACATTAAAGAGGCTCCCTTGTAGTGGAACAACCTGCAATCTAGGTACACCAATCGCGGGAACCACCGGACGAACAGCCGCGAATCAATTTGCGTCGACTGAGGCGAAACACGGGCGACGGGAAGCTAAGAAAACGCGTGCCGTTTTCTTTACCCCGTTTAGTTTTCGCAGCCGATAGCAGGGCAGTTGGGTGGCGTCACGAAAACCTGTCAACCCTTCCTCCGCGCCTGAGAGTATACCTTGGCGCCGGTGCCCCTCCATACTCGTGGCAACAAAAACGACTCACACGCTAGCGTTTCTCAACTTCGTTCGGCGCCAGTCGGTACCACAGATTAGTGGTCGGCACTCATGGTGTACCATACTTGGGTAGTAATTCAATAACAGTAATTGAATTACCGTAATTTAGTTTTTTTGTAATTTGTAATCGATTTATTACTTTCGGCTAGAAGGAATTGCAATTGTAATTTGATTACTTTCTAGCGTCAGTAATTTCAATATTTCTGGCACAATTACAATTACTTTTGCAAGACTTTGCGGCGCTGATCAAACCCCTCTAATACCCGTGCCACACGGGGAACTCTGAATGCCATTTACAACGAATGACATTTGAACGACGGGCCAATCAGCGCGCGACACTCCGAGCGTGGGACGTTCCACGCGCGACAGATCGCAAGCCGATTCGCCGATCACACGAATGTCGTTCGTTGTAAATGGCATCCGAGTTGCCCGTGTGGCACGGCGCTCGGTGACACACTCGCGTTTCAAGTTTAGGGTTTTTACTTCGGATATTATCTGCGTCAGCATTTTGGAGACTGGCTTCGCGCCTGTAAATATTGTCACCATTGATTCGGGAGCCCCGATTCGGTTCTTATATATTTCTGAACCGTTATAATTTCAACTCAATGTAAATAATTTACAATAACATGAAACGTTTGCATGGCAATGGGTTCCTATTAGCGCGTGTGGATTGCAGTTTTAGATAACCCTTTTTAGGGTAGATCAGCTGCTCTTCACATTCACCGAGCCTTTTGGCACGCCTTTGAAGCGCATCCTTTGGAATGCCAAAAAGTGTGGTAGCAGTGAAAAGGAGTGACGCTCCTGCTTGACACTTTCAAAAGCTTTGTTCGTGTCACTTTCGCGCTATAAAGCCCCTGTGTATTTTTTATACGTTCATACCATCCTAGACACTCAGAGAAAAAAATATGGCTCAGGAGCAATGAGGAGACACATGCGTTACTGACACGCGCGTAGAATTAGAATAGTTTTATTTCAGGTTTTCTTCCAAAATACTTTCCAAAACCGTCTCAGTTAAGCACATGTGCTTGTGTCTGAGAACGGGCAGTCCAATTGTACAAGTGCCCCCCCCCCCCCAACGCATTACTACAGAAAAAAGGGAAACAACAAGAATAAAACAAAAACTAAATTGCAAGAACCCGTGGTGTGTCATGCTGTGGCCTAATAGTCGTCAACACTTTGCGGATTAAACTTTGCGTCGTTATACTAAAGTATCCATTCAATTCGTCCCCCGTAAAAGGAAGAAACATCGCACGCAGCAGTAGCGAAAACCAAAAACAACAAGTAACGCTCAACACGAAAAATTGCTATCCGAGCGAAAAGAATCATGGAAAATATATAAACATGTAAAAAAATCAGCAGAACCCATCCTTTGGGAATGATTATCTACGTTAATGCGAATAGCATCAAACGGTGCGGAGTTATGCGCGTTCGTCAGGTGGCCGGCACACTCTAGATACGCCAGCCCACTCTTGAGGCGATTCTAAATTTGTTGACACTTTCACAGCCCTGCGCACGATCTCCGCAGCCCAGCACGTGCGTTTGTGTCACTTAGGAAGGCGAGCAAAGCACGCGCCATACGCACAAACACTCAAAATGGTACCGACCAGACTTTCTGGCGTCTCAGCTAGTCTCAACCAACGGTACTCTAAACGGTTGTTTATATCTTTACCATAGGACGCGCTTTACAGCGCTGTCACAGCTACCGGTGCGCGCGCGTTCCATGCACGAGGGCTCATTCCGCTCTCGTGAGGCTGAGCACGGCCGCTACATCACCCTCTCCCGAGCGCGGGAGAGGGTGAGCTAGCGGCCGTGCTCAGCCACCACCTAGAGCGAAGGCCGCAGCGCTCGGAGTTGTGACGTCACAGATTCACGACGAGTGGGCCGACCTGAGAGGAAGGCTTCTCCGCAACACATGCTCTCTTCTTTTTTTCTTATATGTGTTTTCCCGAGGACGCCAAGCGGCGCATGCTCCGGGCTTTTTTGTTTTTGTTTTTAGCTTTCTCCGAGCCCAGGGTTCTCCCGGGGCAGTTGCGCAGTGACAATTTTTGCATCCTTTGCGCACGGCGGCTTGCACAATCCTCGCGGCGGGAGTACGCGAACTGCTCTAACCGTCTCTTTTGTCTTTTGTGTTTGGTGTGCTTGGCGGTTAACGCGTGTTTGTGTGCTTGGCGGTTAACGCGTTGTGGTTGTCAAGTTACGGGCGGCTTTCGGGCTAGCCATGCCTCATAAATGCTGTGTCCCTGGGTGCCATGGGAACTATGAAACGTCGTCGAAGAAAGTGTCTGTGTTTAGTTCCCGAAGGATGAAGAACTGCGAAAAGTATGGGTGCGGGCGATTCCTCGAAAAAAAACCTGGTTCTATCGACGCATACCAGGGTGAGAACTCTCATATCTTTTCACTTTTTTTTTAATTATTGAATTTATTTTGTTGAATTTTACACTGAAGTGGCAGCGAAGGCGACAAGCACAAGCTACCTCTCGCTTTTAATTTTAGAAACGTATCTTTGTAGCGCAAGCTCCCGTTTTCAAAACCACGGTCAGGAGCATAGCCTTCTCTCTATGTTCCCCTCTTGTTCCTACATCTGTGGCGCATATTTTTAAAGAAATCAATGAAGTCGTCGAGCTCTCGAAATCTGAAGGAGATTTTAACATGGACGCCGAACAAAGGAACGCGACTCAGAGACGACTTTCAAGAACCAGTGACTTCTGCAGAGGACGATCCCAATGTGCATTTTTTGTGCAGTCTTTTTGACTGGCTGGACTTGACGTATGGGAAAGCGAGAATCTTACCAGTGGCACGCTAACCAAGGAGACTCACGGAGCACTCCGTTAAACGACCCGTGCACTTGTGGAGATCATCGAAAACTGTTTCACTGAACTCGGGCTGAACTATGTCCTGCTGGGAAAGATTCAGACTGATAGCTTGGAAGACCGTTTCGGGAAGTACGGGCAGCTGGCTGGCTCGTAATTGCACATATCTATAAGGCAGCTTTATGAAGGTGAAAATAAGCTGCGACTGCAGAGTACGTTGCCGACAATCCCGTGTGAAGACGAGCGATGGGAGGAGCTTGAAAAACAAGTAAACACGCCACGGCCCAGCTGAAACATAGTGTAGTTACAGAAGATGCAGTGTCACAAGCGATAAATTAGACCCTCCCAGTCCTAGTCTACGTGGCAGGGTACGCAGTTTATGCCGCTTTGAAAAAGCCGAAATGTCAAAAATGCAGGGCGGCGTTTACTGAAGAAGATAAGACGGCAATAGTTTTACTTGTGCAGGAGAACTACTCTCTTCTCAAGGAATGGGATCGAGGGGGCTCCTTTATCCAACTATGTTCGCCGTTAATGCCGTGACACACAATTACGTTGTTCCTCAAGGACTCTCCAAGCAGGCAGAGTTTCTGAAGGTTCCGATCCAGCGTCAGTTCGTCACCGAGCTTACAATGGAACTGCTGTCTACCAACGAGACTTGTGACTTCGACGCATGTGAAGAAAGACACACAAGTGAGCTCGTGCTGAAGAACTTGTTCTGGTGCAGCACGAACATTGTGCTGAAAAACTATTGTGGAAGGGTGAACGAAAAGATTATGAGGCTAGCTAATTCCAAGTCAAAGAAAAAGAAATGTGAAACCCTAAAATCTAAATAATTATTTTATATTCAGTGCAACAGTTGTCATAGCATTATTATTGCGAAGCGGCATTAAAGTCTACATGCCGTACATGTGCTGTGTCTTAGTGTCGCGAAAGCTACAGAGCGGCATCTTAGCTGCTTGTGTTTGAATTGTGTCAAGATGGATACAAGAAGAAAGTATGGATACACGAGGATGTACAACTTGAAGCTTTCAAAGGTGAGAGAACTTATATTCCCAGCATCTATTCGTAGTGTGAATGAACGCGGGTAGATGTGTGCATGAAGCTCCCACAGCTGCATGTGTCCCTTACTGAAAATTATGCTTTAAGCTTGCTAAGTTTGCCTGCGCTCGGTTTAATCAAAACTTGTGCACTTCGATCTAGGCGGCGTCTTTCCCTCTTTTTTGTGTCTTTTCTGCGTTTAATTTTTCGTCTTCGTGTCTCAGTCTCGGATTAATTACTTTATGATAAATATTCCCCAGTTCGCCTGCAGTTGTTTTTATTATCATATGTTTACTTCTGGTAAAAAGTACATTTCAACACATTACATTTTTTCGTGCTCCAAAAGTCCACATTTTTAATAATCTTATTTTCATTAGCTTCACATACGAATTTAGTAAACACTCATGTCATCACCAACTGGATTGTTGCTGTTATGCATTTTGGCGGTCCCATCACTTACAATAACGTTTCAGGGCATTTGTTTTTTGTTTGTTTGTGTCTTCTCACTCCTAGAGATAATTAAAGCACCCAAGATTTGGATGCCTAAAACGAAAAGCCACCTCTCTCAAAACGTCGTTAACCTTGTTCTTTCATATCATAACAATAATGGTACGTCCTAATATGCTGCCCGTGTAACAAATTATGTTTCCCAGTCATATAGATATTTATAAATCCTGTTTTACCAATTAACAAACGTATGGGTCAATAAAAAATGCCATTCTACGTCGGTAAATCTATGCGCGACGCCTTCAGTGCAGCACTTTTCCGCGGCGCTCGCCAGCCGACTCGTGTGACGTCACCGGAGGAGCGCTGCGGCCTTCAGCTCTAGGTGGTGTTGGCCTGCTAGCCTCACGAGAGCGGAATGAGCCCTCGTGCATGGAACGCGCGCGCACCGGTAGCTGTGACAGCGCTGTAAAGCGCGTCCTAAGGTAAAGATATAAACAACCGTTTAGAGTGCGTTGAATGACTGCCTTCATAGCTCTGTGGTTAGCGCGTCTGCCTGCTGATCAAAGGGTCAACGGTTCGAATCCCAGCCGGCGCCGGTCTTTTTATTTATTTATCGACCCGCGGCGTAAGAGGTTAGATAGCCAGATAGATAGATAGATAGATAGATACATAGACGAAAAGTGCGTGAAGTATCCAAAGAATGCTATTCGCATTAATATTCGCATTAAAAATACCATAGACATCGGTCGTGAATCAGCCATATACTAAGCCGATATGAAACGCAAAAACAACAAGAAACCATTCGAGACTAAATGTTCAACAGCAAAGTCATTACAACAAAAGCCAACGTAAGCAGCGGCCATGAATCAGTCACAAGCAGGGTGTCGAACCGGAACCGAACCGAACCGAAAACCGGAACAGAACCGTTATTTTTAGCCGAACCGGAACTGAACCGAACCGAAATCTTCGCCGCCATCTTGGAACTGAACGGAACTGGACGGAAAAATATAACGGTAACCGGTTCAAAACGGTTCACGGTAATTTTTTATTACAAAATGAGTAGTTGGAGAAGTAAAAATTTCCAGCTGCATTTCTATGTAGTGATCAAATTATCATAAACCGAATAGCAATGTATAAGAAATTGTGGGTTTTTGTGGCGCTTTTGTATTGGCACTACGATTAATCGTGTGTCACGTGGCGTCACGGTTTCAAGACATGCTGTCAAATAATGTCACGTCACGTGGCCCCGTGGCGTAGATTACTCATCGCGTCAAGGAGAGTTAAATTCAGAACGTCAATTTCCCCTCTCTTCTCCAACGTTCCGTCTGCTTCTTCCTCCCCGGCCGAGGAGGAAGACGACGAAGCTTGCTCTAAGTCGGCGCCTGGACATTGTGTTCATATTTCTGGCAGTTTTTGCTGTTTTGCAACTTACCCCGCGGCAAAAGAACGCTCTCACTGTCTCCTGCAATATCACCGACACCTCGACTGCAGGAAGTACCCTCGATAAACCGTAGGGTTTCCCCCTGATGGTCCTCTGGACGGCACCGCTCCGGTAGGCCTGATGGAATCCGATGATGCCACCTCGAAACCAATACTCGCCCCTGCTCGATTCGACATGACTTCTGTAACGCACACCATGCAAAACTTGCAGCCCAACATTTTGACGACTACTATGAAGTACTTACCACCTGAGGAATACGACACTGACACAGAAATTGAGACCTTCTCTGAAAAAGAAAAAACCGACGACCAAAACGATGTCGAGGATATGGAAGAACTGTATGCTTCTACCAATGAAGAATCACAAGATCCCGACAACCAATACAAGACGGTTGAATCCCGCAAACGACGCAGGAGAGTACGGACTCAGGATCAAGTTCTCCCAAACCAGCAGTCAACTGCCAGGCTCTTGGGCTCACCGTCATATTTACACCAGACGACCAAAATACGAACATCAAAAGCTTCAACCCTATCAAGCTTTCGGACTGCTTGAAAGCCAACTGTCCTGACGGAATTTGCAGCATTCGACCTAACTCAAGGCTGAATGTGATTGCTGTAGACACTCGCAATTTAGATACAACGAGCACTTTACTACGTATCAAGTCTCTTTGTGGGGTTCCGGTGAGTGCATACGAGCCCCGCTCTAAGAACATGGCCATGGGTGTCATCCATGGAGTACCGGTAGATATCAACGACAGCCAACTAACTGAGGCACTACTCTCAAAGACATCAATCGTTCGCATCCGAAGACTGGGGAAGTCACAATCTGTTGCATTAACATTTGCATGCCCAACGCTACCCGATGCGGTATGTGTAGGCTATGTGCGCCACAAAGTATATCTCTATGTGGAAAAACCAACGCAATGCCGTACTTGCGGTCGCCTCGGACACGTAGCTGCATCATGTGCATCTTCGTCTATTTGTACAAAATGCGGAAAAACACACGACTCGACATCCTGTCCAGATGGACCACCCAAATGTGTCAATTGCGGACGTGACCATCCCTCTACTTCTAGAAGCTGTCCAAGATGGCAAGAAGAAAGGGAAGTAGTTCGTTACCGCGTTCTTCACGGAAGCGACTATCCAACAGCGAAGGCGGCAGTGAAAGCTGATGCCTCTGAACACAATACCGATAACACATCTGGTCCCGGACACAGCCAAAAGCCAGCAGCACGCATTCCAGTGACTAACAAGCCACATAAACAACTAATTCAAGAGCCCCCCTTAGCATCGCAGCCTTCCCAAAGAAAGGAGAACAAAAAGCCACACGATAAACCACGAAGAAGTACAGAACTTAATACAGACGACCTCGAGTCCTTTCCGCCTCTCCCAAACACAGTACCCACGACACAAGACGACCTCGCTCACAACCAACCTTCTACATGGAAGGTTGTAAGTAACATTGCCACCAACCTTGTCAAGAGTGCCTGCACTCCACAACCAAATGCTGCAGCTGAACCACCACCACCTGCGCTGGGCATCGGAGGCATCTTCTGTGCTGCGATCAAGGCCTTACGTGGACTGCTTCAACACGTGTCTTCACCCATTGCCATCTACATTGTACAACTCATTGACACATTTACTCCGCTCCTGCAACAATGGTTGAGTTAACTCAACTGTTACTATTTAAATACCATTTATTATAATTATGACGGCACTCACTATGGATGACAGATACAATAATGCGACTATATTCCAGTGGAACGCGAGAGGCCTAAGGGGGCGTCTCTCCGATCTCAGGCAGTTTTCACAGAAGCATCAATTTCCTGTCATGGCCATATGTGAGTCAAGGCTTCCAAATAATTTCCGTTTTTCTGGGTATGAATATATTTCTTCAACCCGAACTACGGGACCAAGTAGAGTCATCCTTCTCCTGCGCACAGACCTCAGTTACGTGCATCACGCTATTCCACCACATCAAGATAATGAGTACATTGTGGCTACAGTCACTGACGGCAAGGACCACTTCACCATCATTGCTGGATACATCCCACCGAAAGCTAAATTTGACGAAGCTTACCTCACTGACATTCTCAGCAAGTACCCGTCGCCATTTGTCTTAACAGGTGATTTTAACGCCCATAATTCTGTATGGGGCAGTATGCACACCAACCCTCGAGGTAGGAGGTTGGCTGATATTGCTGCATGTCACCATCTCTGCCTAATGAATGACGGTAGCCCTACGTATATACATAACCTAAAGAGTAGCAGCTGCCTAGATCTCACATTCGTTTCGCCATCGCTAGCATCTCAAGCAACATGGTTTGCAGACATTGAATCCAGAGGTAGTGATCACGTGCCCACCTATACGGAGCTTGGGAATTTTAAAAATGTTAAGACTCATCATGAGATTAGCCATATCAATTGGACAAACTTTCAAGAGAAAATGACCGAGGAATGCAACCAAGAGATGGACTTACCATCATTCACAGAAGCCATCACTCGTTCGTTAAATCAATCAAGAGAGCAGACAACCTTACCGATTAACCAAACTACATTCAATGCCGAATATGAGCGACTTCGGGCTATTCGCCGGCGTGCTGAGAGGCGAGTTAGAAAGCATAAAAGGCCTGAGGATTTACGTGAGTTCCGACGAGTAACGAAAAAAATCAAACGTCATTTGAACAAACTTGCAAAACGTCGTTGGCGGAAAATGTGCTCAGAACTTGATCCAAGGAAACGTACTACAAGAATATGGCAAATATCAAGAGGTCTCCGAGCAACACCGCAACAACGCTATCCATTTCGGGCACTAGCTCTATCGATGCAGTGTTCAGATATAGAGGCCGCGAATCAGTTCTGTATACGAATTACGCAGGTGCAGTCTACATCGAGCGCACCGAAAACGCCACGGCCGACACCACCGTCAACTCTGTCATGCATGGACGTTGATTTCTCTCTGAACGAACTCGAATCTGCTCTTGCATCATGTAGGCAATCAAGCTCACCTGGACCAGATGGTGTTACCTACTCGGCAATTGCACGACTCGGACCAAGTACAATCAAATGCCTTCTTCGTCTCTTCAACCAATCCTGGAACCAAGGCGAGGTACCTACGGCATGGAAAGTCTCTCAAGTTATACCGTTACTAAAGCCAGGTAAATCACCCCTTACCATCAGTTCCTATCGACCCATTGCGCTTTCAAGTTGCATAGGCAAACTCATGGAACGTATGATCTTGGCGCGAATGGAATGGTATTTCGAACATCATGGTCTATATTCAAATGAATCGTCAGGCTTTCGACGCGGCCGGTCCTCAATAGACGGGGTGATTGATTTAATTACATCGGTTGAACACGAAAAATCTCAACGACGAATGATCACAGCCGTATTCTTGGACATCAAGAGTGCCTTTGACTCTGTGACGCATGATGCTATACTTGACGCACTAGAGGAACTAGAAATAGGAGGGCGACTCTACAAGTGGATCTCCAGTTACTTAACTAACAGGGCAATTTTTGTTGCTACGGCACACAAAAAAACTACCCTTTATAATGTCACAATGGGTGTTCCACAGGGTGGCGTACTAAGTCCGACACTATTTATGATATGCCTTAATGCCCTCAGAGTGGAACTTCCAGAAACAGTTCGATCATCGGTATATGCAGACGATATCTGCATATGGGCCTCCGGAGTTACCAGGGCACAAGTAAGAGCTCGTCTTCAAAAAGCATTAGGCACGATTGATAGATATCTTCTTCATCGCGGATTGACCATCTCTCCATCGAAATCAGCCGCCATAGCTTTTACTAGACGTTGCATGGATAAATACCCCCTCAAGGTATCCGGACAAGCCATTCCATATGTAAAACACCACATATTTTTAGGCATATCGATCGATCGAGGACTGACATGGACACCTCACATTATGCACCTTAGAAAAGAATTGACCAGCTTTATACACCTCATACGTTTTATATGTGGCACAATTTGGGGTGCAAAAGTAACATCAGTACTGCGTCTTTACAAAGCTCTATTTGAGGGTCTATTGAGGTACAGCCTGCCAGTCCTTCATGGGATGTGCGCCACGAATTTGAAGCGACTACGAAGTGTACAGGGCTCTGCTCTTCGTGCTTGCTTAGGTGTTCCGCACTCAACGTCCACTTTAGGTGTTATAGCAGAAGCTGGGTGCCTATCCATTGAAGCACTTCGTGCAAAAGAAACACTACGTGTACACCTACGACACCTGACAAGGCATGAATCCCACCACCTTGCCCGGATACAATCATCCAGGAAAGATTCAAGCTATTCTAAATTCTTGATACAACAGGAGCCAAATACACCAAAGCAGTTTGAAACACCAAAGTTGGCGGATGTTCCACCTTGGACACTTACATGCCCTACAATATCACTCAATATAGATGGCATACAGAAAAAAGCGTCAACTGCACAAACGGTATTGAAGCAACTGACCCTCTCATTAATTCATGTCAACCATCGGTTCAGAACACACATTTACACTGACGGGTCAACAACTCATCAAAGCTCAGCTGCAGGAGTAGTTATACCCATGGAACAAGTTGTGCTTAACTTCAGACTAGACCACCGCACCTCATCAACTGTCTCGGAGCTGGTGGCCATTAGGGAAAGCATAAAGTATATAATACGCACCGAACCACGAGCATGGTCCAGTTTTCACAGACTCAAAAGCTGCACTCCAGAGCATGCAGCACTATCTTCGACGTGGTCCAAATGAACAGCTGACATTCACCGTAGTCAGACTCTGCCAACAGGCGCAAAAGGCTGGCCACCAGATTCACTTCCAATGGATCCCGAGCCATTGTGGCGTCCCTGGTAATGAGGCCGCTGACCAAGCAGCAAAGAACGGGCACGACAACATAGCTAGCATTTCTGTTCCATATTCAAGAACGGACGCTGGTGCAACGGTTTTCTGGGTTGGAAAAAAGATAGGTGCGGCTCTCTGGGCAAGGCCTTCTCACCACTATCCACGACTTTATAATCTAGATCCTGAACTGAAGTTCAGACCGCCCAGAAACCTTACAAGAAAGACTGAATCAGTACTTCACCGAATCATGGCTGGGCGTTGCATTTACATATAAATATCTCCACTGCATTGGGAAAATACCTTCTGCAAACTGCTTGATATGTGAAGAAGTAGAGTCACTGGACCACCTGTTATGCAATTGCTCAATTTATGACGTGGAAAGAGAGGTGCTAATTGAAGAACTTTTCCAGCTGGACTCCCGACCGTTCTCTCTCCAGAAGATCTTAGGAGCGTGGGAGAGCCCAGAAAAGCTGGCTGATGCGACCAAATACCTACTACGTTTCTTACGTGATACCCAACTTATTTGTCGTCTTTGAGGAGCAGATATGGAGCTCCACGTTATTTTGATGTGTTTTGATTAATTTCATCTTCTTGCCCTTCTTTGGCATCACCTATTCCCCTTCCCCAGCACAGAGAAACCGGTTAATGCAAACTGCATGGAGCGACATCTCTCTTTCTAAATAAACCTCCTCTCCTCCTCCCCGGCCTTCTTTTCCCCCGCCCTACCTTCTTGAGTTGCAACGGAATATAGATGTTTTAGCGTTGTTGACACCGTGACGTCATATGCCATCACTAAAGCCCATTTATACAGAAAAGTAGCGACATCCTTTGAAGAATGACGCCTGCTATCTTGGGCCAAACCAGGCGGCGCTACCGTCGACGCGCGGGTGTAAAAAAGCAAAACATAAAGATAAAAGGTGTGCACGTCAGAGGAGGAGGAAGAAGGAATGCCTTTGCTGTCGGAGTGCAGTGCATGCTATGATCTCATGTCGCCAATCAAATAACGCCGTCTGTGAAACGTCACGGCTTTCATTGTCTTTCTTTGAGCACATCCTCCGAGGCTGGTAGACCGTGACAGTGCGCTTTAGCCTGTGTGTATGTATTTGCGTGTCTTTCAGCCTTTGACTGCGCTCTGACTCAAGTATAGGAAGGCCGTGTGCTATCTCGGGCCAAACCAGGCGGCGCTACAATCGACGCGCGGGTGTAAAAAAGCCAAACCTAAAGATAAAAGGTGTGCGCGTCAAAGGAGGAGGGAGAAAATGTCGCTACCTTTTTTATTCAGGGGCATTAGCCATCACGACTTTTCACCGCGAGTCATGCGACACCGTTACGTACTCGGTTGTCATGAGCCTGAGCCGAGTGCTCGGGTTCTTGACTATCAGCATCGCCAAACATTCGTGTTGGCTCGTGTTCAATCAAAGATGAGAATAGCCGAACTCTAATAAAGCCTAAATCTCAACCCATGCTTTAATCTTTGCCAGCCCCAGCGCATGACTATGATGAACACTGGCGGCATACAATTAGCGTCAGATCACATTGCCGCCTGTTCTTATAGCGAGTTGAGGAGGGAAAGCTGTTTCTTTCCTTTATTTTTTTCTGCGTCTGCCATTGAGCAGAGAGGAAAACTAATGGGTGTTTTTGCAAGCTATCAACGCCAGGGATTACCTCTTAGCGGTATTTACTGAAAGTGCAAAAATGGTTGCATGAACTATTTTGCATGTACACATCATTGAGGCACTCAAACATGTTTTCGTTGTTGCTGAACTGTCTGAGAAAGTTGTCCCCGAGAATAGAAGCATTGAAAAGACTAAATATGGCTTATTAATCTGACGATAAATAGAACTACAACTTTGTACGGCAGGGATACCTGAAAAGAGATTCTAGTGGCCTTTGACGGACAGCCGAAAGTCGGCAGCCGCTCAAATTCTCGCAGTTTTGTTCAAACTTCACAGTTTTTGGATGCAAAAATAAAAGAAATGAGAATTACTGCAAAACAAATGAAAGTAATATAATTGTCAAATTGGCACCCCTAAACAAAGAAAGGAGTCCCCCAGAAATAAAAAGTATTCTGTTAAGGAGCATTGTCAAATGAAAAAAAAAAAAGAGGGGGGGGGGGGTTAAAAACGTTTCTGTGTTGTAAAGGCTCCTCTGCTCCGCATCTTCGGCACAGAGCCCACAGCGTGATCCTGCAAAACTACCTCGTTTGCGAAATCACCCTGCCAGAAAGCGCGTTTTCGGGGTGCCAGACGCTCGCGCCGTTCCTCACGACGCTACACCAAGCAAGAATAATTTTTGTTTCTGAATACACGGGCTGCACTGAGCGCACAACCTTCTGCAGTGTGCATTTTGCACCTCGGGATTTGATTTCCTCAGCAAAAATAAATCTCTGACCACTCGCATATAGTGCAATGATGTCACGTGCAAACCATGTTAAACAGTTCAGTTTTCTGTTAAAATGTGATGTTCTCAACACAATACTCCTTTTCACTTTAAGTGTGAGCGTATCAGAAACTAAAAAAGCGAGCTCTGGGCTTTTAGCGTCCAAGCACGCGCGCTCCTGCAGTGCAAGTGGTCGGGACCAAAGGCTCGTGCTTGTAGCATATGTAAAGAAGAGATTTGGGCCAGTTGGTTCATTGCAAACAAAAAGCGCCGGAAAAATACAGGGACACAGACGAAGGAAAACAGGACAAGGTGCACTCTCAACTGCAGTTTACTTCACACGTTATATAGCCACAAAAACCCTGTTTACCCTATCTGCTCAGCCCGCGTTTCAAAAATTCAAACCCATTTGTAGATAAAGATAGGGACGTGTCACTTATACATTTCTTCTCCCTGGTCCTAATTTCATATGCCTCGTGTAATTCTCGCGACACTTTATCTTTGTACCTAGCCAAAATCTTAGTGTTTGTTTGTAGCATTGGCTGCATCTGGACTTGAAGGGGCCATGCAAAGCGTTTCCGGACATTTTTTTTATTTGCATTGCTTTCGCTCGAATTAGTGGCTGGGACTCTAGCAACACATTAAACATAAAATAAACAAGAAATCTGGCATATTTCGAACATAATAGCTGAAAGGGGTTCAGAATTTTGAGAGCATTTTCTTTTGTTGATGACGTTATTGGTCTGAGCCAATAGAGAGCCTAAACGACAAGAGTGTGAAACAACCATGCGCGATCTTCCTAAGTGTTGGAAATTAACATCCAGTTATGATGATATGAGCGCCCCACCAATTTACGGGTGTTCCAAGCAAATATATGAGTGAGAGTCACGTGCTTGAAAGGATCAGAAGGGGTACTTTGCGCCTATTTAGCCAGTTCTACCTCTAGAATTCTATGTCATCATTATCCGACGTTCTAGACCAATGTCGTCACTGAACGCTCATGTTTGACACTGATAGGCATGCCGTTCAAAGCAGCATTTGGTTTTCTTCGTCCCTTTGCAATGCCCCTTCAAGCTGAAACAAAGTATAGAAAAGGGGATGTCCAAATTGTAAAGTTGTGCAGTATATATAACAGTCTCGCGATGATATGCTGCAGCCTCATAAAATGTTAAAGCGCGCATGACTGATAAAGCACGGAGTTGTAAAATCAGGCCACAAAACAAGTGCCCGTAAAACCAAATATCACTTTAGCCTCCCAAGACAGTATTCTGCGAAGTTTCGAGCTCGTGCAATCCGATGTCCTAATGTGGTTTAAATTAGAAATATATTGTCTGTTCTTTGCGATATTTATAAGTAATTAGGAACATCATTACACGCATCTCTACTAGAAAAATACGCACCAAAACCAACCAAGTCCTGAACAGTAAAAAGTCCGAGGTTTCAAAACCGTCTTTTTTTTTTTATCGGGGGCGATTATTTGCATGTTGAGAGCAGCAGCTTTTTTTCTATCTACGGTGTGTCGTTTGCTTCACTCACTTTTTCTTCTTCAAGTGCTTTAGTCCGTTGACAAACGCCGACGGTTAAGTGGCTGTCGACCTATTGAGCCCGACCTATTGAAACGTCGGGCCACTATATGTTTAGGACTTGGTTTGTGTAGGTCTGTATTTCTCAACTTTTTGACCCAACCAGACGGAGTTCCGTCAAGCGTGTTTACGTTTAAAACATGCATCCCCATATAGTTCTTTTTTTGCAGTAAGGCGTCGTGTATGGCATTATTTAGGAGAATATAATTTATTATCTCTCTCTTTGCACATTTCGTGCATTTGCCTTAATCTATAACGTGAGCACACAGTTCTTTTTGGCAAACCCCGCGACCTGGTGTTTCACACTGCCAAACAGCGAACAAATAAGCACGTTCCGCAGACTCAACAGATGGCGTATTTTCGAGTATCGTCCTCCCGTGTCGGTCTGAAGCGATTTTGTGAACTTCATACAGTTAAATTTATTGATGACAATAACAAATATTTTCTTACTACCTAAAGACTTGACAACATAAATAAACGGCCTATCACCATAAAGATATACCGGGTGGCTCAAGGAGACGGCAGGCTCTTTAAATCGACCGCTAAATTCGGTTTCTTAACCTATCGCGCTACGACTTTGTGCAGCGTCGCCCACAGATGGTGCATTTTTTTGTAAATTTGCAAAGAACGAATTTACCTGAGGAAAAGTAAAAAAAGAAAAGGCTTAGCTCCTATGGAAACGCAGCGACGCCACCGGTCTGCAAACAACACGGCGCCGTTTCGCACGGGAGACAAGAGATGGCGCAAGCGGTCGCGACGCCAACTGCCGCCAACGAACGAGCAGACGACGCCGAGAGCCGTCGTGTTTAGCAGACAAGGAACTGCAGTTCCTTGTTGTTACCGCGCCTGTTTTCGTTTCTGCAAATGTCGCCGCCTGCGGAACGCGAGCCGCTTTCGAGTCGAAAAGATTGTCTGCTAAAAACGCCGGCTCTCGGCGCCGTATGCTCGTTCGTTGGCGGCGTTCGTTGCGCCATCTCTTGTCTCCCGTGCAAAACGGCGCCGTGTTGTTTGCAGACCGGTGGCGTCGCTGCGTTTCCATAGGAGCTAAGCCTTTTTCTTTTTTTACTTTTTCCTCAGATAAATTCGCTCTTTGCAAATTTTACAACAAAAAAATGCACCATCTGTGGGCAGCGCTGCACAAAGTCGTTGCGCGATAGGTTAAGAAACCGAATTTTGCGGTCGATTTAAAGAGCCTGACATCTCCATGAGCCACCCGGTATATCATAAGTTAATGCACCTACAAATTATCTGAAATATGCTCAGCAAATTTCTTCCGGCGTTTTTATCCTCGAGAGCATGTGTATAAGTGATTTGAGAGAAACTTATGCATTTTTCTTTCATTTTGAAGCTGATTTAAATAACTTGTGTTCCTGACGCATATTCAACTTCTCAAACATATAGAAGTTTGTTGTTTCTTTTATTTGATGAACAACAATTTCATCTGTCTGTGGGCTGGATGAAAACAAAGTACATACACAGTGGCGCGTGGCAGAACTATGACGATTGCGCACGCAGACCGTCAGAAAGTGACCAATTAAGTAGCTGTAATGTCGAGTAGACTATGAAATACCACTTCTTTGTATTTAACAATAAATCACCAATTAGCAAGGGTGATGCTTATTTGCAAATTAAATTGACCGGCATCTTGTCAAGAACAAACATCAAACGCCAAGCTATGTCGAAAAGGTGCACTTCAATGCGCTCTGTTTTAGGTCATATCCGAGCTGAATACGAAGGTCACTCTTTTCTGCATTATTATTCGCCTGCATCACGGCGCTGAGTTTAAACAATATTGGCCAAGAAAGCAAGCGTTGTGCTTGCCGCTCAGAGTTTCGATAAAAGGTAGACTGAAAGGGTTTGTCCTAAAACTTTCCTGACATTTTGAAAATATTATTGCTTTAAGCTCAGTTGCATCGTCATCATATATATTGTGAAACGTATTTTATAATCTAGATTTCAGAATATATATGGCGAGAACGTGCCCATTTCATGATTGTATTCACAAACTAATTTCTCAGGACAAGAGCACAGTAGGACTTGACTTTTAATATTGCAACGCAAAGGTTTACTAATCACGCGCATTTTAGACGACCCACCAGACTGATAACCTTTAGATTCAGGCAAAATATGTGCGACTGAGGTAAAAAGAAATAGATGTTGAGTCATATATGTCAATCTAGCTTTTCATGTACTGTTTCATCGAAATTAAACAACGCAATTTAGTTTTGGTACCTGAAAAAAAGAAAAAGTGGATTCAACAAATGATTAAAAGCTATATAGTTACTCGTTCCACTCTTGAAAAAGTGCCTATTGCCAAACGAACGCGGAAAATATATTCTCAGTTTAGCGGTTCAAACCGGTTCGAACCGGTTCAAACCGGTTCGAACCGTTATTTTCGCTCCCCGGAACTGAACCGGAGCTGAACCAAAATCCGTGAACCCGAACCGGAACCGAACCGATAAAAATTTCGGTTCGACACTCTGGTCACAAGCAAAGAAGCGACAAAAATTGCTTGACATGAGTGACAACGCGAGATCATAGATAATATATAAGGGCACACTTCCAAATTCAAATCGACCTGCTTTGACATCATTTCAATAATCCTTTTTTTACTGTACGTAACGACTGGATTTCCTGCAAGTTGCCAGGAAGTTGATTAAAGAGATTTGGAACATAATAATTTCTTTAATTGTGTACCATAATTCGTATATACTCTCGGCATATTATATTTCTCGATCCTCCTAAGCCGTCTTTGTCTAGTTGACTTTGTCTTGTAATCAGTCGTGATGTAGTGTGACGTGATGATCCTCAGATTACCAATCGCCAGAAGATTAAAGTTCGGGAAGCTGTTTTTCGAATGGGATGTGCTTGAGCCGGGTCTCCGTCAGTGACGTCCTTTAGAATTCTTGTTATCATGTTATCGATTTTGTGCTTTTTGGTGTTCGAACAGAATGCGTATCGTTATTCCATATTTCAGTTTTGGTTCACCTAACATTTGGTAAACTGTTTTTCTTAATGTGATGTCCGCGTAACTACGAAGTCTATATTGGTAAGATGAAATCATCCTCAACTGCTTTATTAGGATATCTGTATGTGAATTCCAGGGATAGATGTTCGTCAAAGTAAATTCCTAGGTATTTAGTTGCTGTTGCGTATGCTAGTGGTGAACGGCAACAATTCCTGCATTCTCCTGAATGTAAAAATATGGGTTCTGGTGAGATCAATACGCTTTTGATGGGCTCTGAAGCACATTAGACTAGTCTTATTTTCATTTACAAAAATGAAGCTCTTTACAGACCAGTTTATTATTTGTTTGAAGCCCTCTTGTAATTCGAACGCCGCAATACTCTAATTTTCGTTTGCTAGAACTACAGCGGTATCGTGTGAATATTGATATATATTTGATATTAAAGGCAAAAAAAGCGAGGTCATTCATGTATATATTAAAATAGCATTGGGCCTAATACCGATCCTTGGGGAACACCGCAGGTGAGGTTCATTGTATCACTTATACTATTGCTAGTTCTTACTTTTTGTGTTTGGCTGGTAAAGTAATTTTTGAAAAATCTAAAGAAAGGTCCTCTGAATCCCAGACTTTCTAGTTTATCTGGTAGAATATCATGATCTATTGTATCAAACGCTTTAGTTAAGTCTAAAAACAAGGCGAGTACAATTTGATTCTTTGTCTATCTTCTCATTTATAAAATCCGCTACGTTTTCGAGTAATAGTGACTTATTTTTATTCTTCCGTAACCCATACTGACAGTTATTCATTAGCGAGAATTTGTTGCAGAACGAGGTCATAGTTTTTAAAATAAATCTTTCCATTATCTGATGAATGGCTGACAACAACGCAATGGGCCTGTAATTGGAGACACCTTCATCTTACTAGGTATATGATATATCTCCTATTTCAAAAATCCCGTTTAATATTTCCAGAAGAATGTTTTTTAGACTGTTAAAATGAACGCGCAGATCTCTGGGCCTTATTTGATCGTATCCTACCGGTTTTGTTGTTACTATCAGTGTGTCGAACCGAAAAAAATATGGGTTCGGTTACGGTTCAGGTTCAGGTAAATTTATTTTGTTCCGGTTCAGTTCCGGTTCGATTAATTCGATCCGCGAACCGGTTCGCGAACCGGTTCGGGGCGCTGAACCGGTTCGCGAACCGGTTCGGAAATTATAAATGACAAATTGCAACATCAAAATAAATTACAAATAAAACATCTGAAATCAGTACATACGAAACGGGATACATCGTCGAAACTAGTAGTGGATAACGTTTATAAAAGCCTGTAGCCAATGCAAGCGGCAAACAACGACTGTCTGATGACAGGGCTGTCTGTCACGGGCGCTAACTCCAGCGTCTGCTGAGCGTTGGTTTGAGCGCACGCGCCCGCTTGAGTCCCATGACTACGCTGGGCAGGCGACGGAAGCAACAGAAGCTCGGCAGATCCTTTGTCAAATTCGAAAGTGCGCGCAGCTTCGCTTCTCCGCGAGCGACTAGGGTTTGTATCCCTGTTTTTTTCCCCGCATTTATCGAGTTTCCGGTACGAAAAAATACGGCATGTAAATCTTGACACTTCATAGCTCGATATACTCTGACCGGTGGTTGGGGCAGCGAAGAGCAGATATAATTCATGAATGCTAATTTCAACTGTAAATAAAATTTCTTTCTCTCCCTCAAACATTATCAAACTCCACAGCCTTTTCTTTTCTCATTCCGATGGAAGCAAGCTTCAAGAACTCGCGCGTTCTAGAAACGTGTTATGAAATGAGCACACGGCAGCATTTAGGATTTACGAGATTGTAAAAAAATAAAATCCCGTGACGCGATTTTTTTTTTTCCGTGCAAGCCGCGACCAGCGCAATACTGGTTCCTATGTCAAGATTCGTGGATGCAGCGTTTGTCAAGATTCATGGATGCAGCGTTTATATTCCTAAGACTGAGTGGAGAAGAAAAATATGTAAGCGAAGTGTGAGTCAGTTGACGGCACTTAAAAAACAAATGGCATTGATAGCACATTCATTGTCAACAGCGCGTGGCCGAACCGTTTTGACATGAGCCGGTAACCGTTATTTTTTTCCGGTTCAGTTCCGGTTCGGGTTCATCGCGATAACAATATAACGGTTCGGGTTCGGGTTCAGTTCCGGAAAAAATACCGGTTCGGTTCCGGTTTTCGGTTCGGTTCGGTTCCGGTTCGACACCTTGGTTACTATATTGCTAATTATATGTTGCAGATCTACTTCTGTTATTTGCGGCATGTACGCGGAGTTTTGTGTACGGCTCCGTAAGTTGGGTTTTGTGGTAGATTTGTTTGCTTGCTTACGTAGGTCTTGCACCTGCTTAACAAAAGCGCGATGGAAGTTATCACTTAGTGTATCGAAATTGGTTGTTGCAAAAATTTTTCTTTAGAGATTTGTCCGCGTTATCTTTGGGCGGTTTGCCCATGATTTGATTAACAGTATTCCACGTTTCCCTGATGTTCTTTCCTCACTGTTTAAGCTGTGCTGTGCGGAACTTTTTTTTTTTGATAGCCTTATGTTTGTAGTTACCCTGTTCCTTATTGGCCTATACTTTTCCTTCAGTGATTTATCTTGCGGATTTTGCCAAAATCTGTTCCTTAATTTATTTTTCTCAAAACTTAACCCAACTATTTCATTATCAATTCACTTGTTGCTACGATTTCTTTTTCTTAATTTGATCGTCTTTTTTTAACTCTCGTATATGCTCCCAAGTTTCTCGACCATCCCTTCAGAAAGGGCTATATGTTCAAGATGTAAGAGAGAGAGTTCCAGTTGTACTTTTGTATACCGTAGTCCACTTTTTTGTTGTCAATAATTTGTTTGTATTGGCTTCCTTCCATCTGTTGTGTACAGGTTTCCTTAAGTATCCGTACAGCAATGAAGTAATGACCTGCTACTTTTTGTTTAATTAGGCCACCTATAAAGAATAAATTGCTTGTTCGGGCTATTACATGATCAATGCTACTTTTTGTAATTTTATATGCAAGGTGCTTCTTCTCTAGTGTAACCATTGATCACATTTTCTAGCCCGTAACTGCACAATATGTTCAGATAATCCGAGACTCCGTATTTATCTTGACTCGAAACGTCAATGTTTAAGTCGCCTGCTATAACTATATAATCGTTGTTGTTAAATCTGTTTATCAGTTTATCAAATTCTTCATAGAATAAATGTAGATTTCCACTGGGTGGTCTATAAAGGGCACATATAGTGAACGACATGGCAGCTTTATGTATATTCATCACAAGAGCTTCGGCATGCTGCAAAGATACCTCAATACGGTCGAAAAGCCAGCTATTGTTAACGTACATCAGTATCCCCCCTCATTTCCTGCCTTCGCGCCGTACAGACATTTCATGGTACCCATGTATGGGGAAATGCAGCGGTTCGTTTATCTCGACATTTATTTCGGTACGTATAAGCACATCGATATCTACCAGTGCATATGCTATGTAAACATTCAGTTCATCACTGTGCTTCTTGAGGCTTCTAGCATTTATTTGAACGACATGTAGGATCTGGTCTTCTTCTTCTTTCCTTCTTCGGTTATAACTATTTTGGTATGATTATCCCATTTTTCAAATGTATCGAAAGACATTATTGAATTTTGTTCAGGTCACTTTCGTCATCAATTCGAATTGTAGCCGCTCTGTCCCGCTTTCTCACAAAACTTTTCCCTGTTCTTCATCCAGACGTATTTGTAACTCATTTCCTTCGCACAATCCTTCGTATTCTAAAAAACAACCATCGCTGTTGCCTGGTCAAGTTCTGGTTGATGTACACGTGTTCGTCCTTCAATGCCGTACGTTTGGAGGCCCATCTCTCTCGTTCCGATCTGTCATAGAAGCGTACAATGGTAGGGGGTATCTTACCATCTTTCGCTTTAAGTCTGTACATAGACTCAACCTTATTGGGCTGCGGCACAGATAAGTTAAGTTTTGTTGCCAGGTTCTTAATGACTGCTGTCTGGTCTTCGTGATCGTGTTTTGTAGTTCCATGAATTTCTGCCAGACTGTCGCGTTTTGCCCCACGCGTGTCCTGTTACGAAAATAATTCTTTCATTCAAAAAGTCACAGCATATCCACGGTGAAGTGATGAGTGGGCGAAGCTCGGAGTGAATCGTCGGTAAACCAGCGATTCTTCCGTTAATTCGCCCACTCATCACCATGTAAAGACGTGAGAAACACTGTGTGTGTGTGTGTGTATACAAATCAAGTTTTATTATTTAGAGAAGATGGATGGATTGTGATGTCCCTTCATTACGACGGCTTCATGGTCCGTGAAATGAAGGGTGAGCGGTTCTTGTATGGACTGCGGTGGAAAATTTGCAAATGCTAGGCCTATGCATGTTCCTCGAATCGTGGTAGGTTTCATATAGTCCAACGATATACATCTAAGTGCGTATCTAGAAGCCATGTGTTGGATGAGCCAATTATCTGTCGTGTCAGCGATATCCACGTTAAAAAGTCACAGCATATCCACGTGGTGAATGATGATGAGTGGGCGAAGCTCCGGAGTGAATCGTCGGTAAACCAGCGATTCTTCCGTTAATTCGCCCACTCATCGCCATGTAAAGACGTGAGAAACACTGTGTGTGTGTGTATACAAATCAAGTTTTATTATTTAGAGAAGATGGATGGATTGCGATGTCCCTTCATTATGACGGCTTTATGGTCCGTGAAATGAAGGGTGAGCGGTTCTTGTATGGGTTGCAGTGGAAAATTTGCAAATACTAGGTCTATGCATGTTCCTCGAATCGTGGTAGGTTTCATATAGTCCTCTTGGCGCCGCTGCCGTGCCGCTTCGGCTTCCCGCTCTCGTACGGCCGGATCTTGGCGACGCTGCCGTGCCGCTTCGGCTTCCCACTCTCGTACGGCCGGATCTTGGCGGCGTCGCCGAGCAGACTGACGACGCGATTCGGCTTCCCGCTCTCGCACGGCCGGATCTTGGCGGCGTCGACGCGCAGCCTGACGACATGCTTCGGCCTCTCGCTCTCGCACGGCTGGATTCTGTCTACGAGCGCGCGCTGCCGCCGCCTTGCGCGCTCTCCGCTCCGCAGCCTTGTCTACTGCCTCCATCCAGCTAAACTACGAGCAGCGCCAAGAGCGAGTGCCTTTTATAACATGAGCTAAGCGCCATCTGTCATCTCTACATAAAGTTAATTCCGGAACACGCCATCTCTTGAGCCATTCATAAACTAAACCTCGAAGTGGCTACATACCCACAACTAGGAGGGACAGACCCACGCCTTAAGGAGCTTCGCCCTGAAAATCACCAACGAGTATGAACGGTGCATTCTTGTACTTTGTATCATACTCATCAATGCCGTGTCTATGAATGACTTGACATTTCCGACCACCAGATTGGGTGCGAGGTACATGGTCATGAGGACGATTCCATAGTCAAAGAGTTTGATGGCTGCATGTTCTCCGTTGTAGCTTTGACTCGTGAGTGGTAGTTTGAGATCTTCAGCCGTTTCCGTTTGCTTTACGTAGATGGCGACACCACCTGCAGGACGTTCCGATTCATCGATACGACGTTCCGATTCATCGATAGTCTCGGTAAAGCACAGCACGTCGACTGCGGTCAGTATGGGTCCCTTTCTATGTCACGTGCAGCATTCGTCATTCCACACGGCGTGGAATGACGAATGCAAATGACGTCGCCGAGCAGACTGACGACGCGATTCGGCTTCCCGCTCTCGCACGGCCGGATCTTGGCGGCGTCGACGCGCAGCCTGACGACATGCTTCGGCCTCTCGCTCTCGCACGGCTGGATTCTGTCTGCGAGCGCGCGCTGCCGCCGCCTTGCGCGCTCTCCGCTCCGCAGCCTTGTCTACTGCCTCCATCCAGCTAAACTACGAGCAGCGCCAAGAGCGAGTGCCTTTTATAACATGAGCTAAGCGCCATCTGTCATCTCTACATAAAGTTAATTCCGGAACACGCCATCTCTTGAGCCATTCATAAACTAAACCTCGAAGTGGCTACATACCCACAACTAGGAGGACAGACCCACGCCTTAAGGAGCTTCGCCCTAAAAACTGACGACAGATTGCTCCAATTTGGTCCGCATAAAGCTAATAAAGCATACCAATAAAATTGAAGCTTACTTTGGCAGAATAGTCAATGCCCATCGGGGTGCACGTCTCGAAGCGAAACCTCGGCGCTGAATTTTGCGCCTTTTAGGCGGGGGTTAAATACGTCAACCTCAACCCCGCATTTATTTTCTCAGGAACACACTTGCCGATATCTCTAAATTTGTACATTTGCATAGTTTACAGGTCACGGCAGCTCTATTAAATGGGAACGTACTCCAATTGCTCGTCTAGGAGACGGATGGCGCTAGACACGAACTGTCGCATTTTGCCCCCCCCCCCCCCCCCCGTCTCATTTTACCCCACCTTACTCTATATGTAATCGTCCGCGACAGATAAAGAGTTATAGAAAAAAAAGAAAATAAACTCTACTTGCGAGACAGCGAAGCTGAACGAAGACTCACTCAGTTCCGAGAAGTCGCGGCGTCGTCGGAGGAGCCCTCTACTTTGGGGTTGTGCCGGGCCTCCGCTAGATGGCGTCTCCAAAACCTCTCTCCGGGAATACTAGAATTATCCACAGATAAATAATTTCAAATCAATTTACCGGTGAGTTTGATTTGATTAATTGCAAGCCTAATTAGTGTAATGCTTATCGAATTGTTAAATCATGGCGAAATTTTAAGCTTGTTATAACTCGTGAAATGCAATTGCTGGAATTTGTGTAGGCTTAGCAACGAGCGTAGAGTGATTAAACCATTTTACTTACTTTCTGGATTCTTTGGTATACATATGAATCGCCATGACTTAATAAAAAGAAAAAAGGTTGAAAAACATGATTTACATTAAAATTTTAGGTTAATCGTACCCTTATAATATTTCTTTTTGTCATTGCCCCAGAACAGTTCTTGTATGATGGCACGATCATACATAATAGAACATTAAAAGTAGCAATTCGTCAAGACGCTGCTTGTCTTTAAGAGGGCGCAAATGACTGTTAAGTTCATGCTTGAAATTAGTAAATTTCCTGAAGCGTCCAAACAAGGTGACACTAAATTATTGAACGAAAGATGATAAGAAAATAAAATGCGGCGAATGTCTACATTAGCGAGAAGGAACTTTCGTATGCGTTAACAAAGCTTAACAAATCTGCACCGAATTGACAGTGTCCCAAATAAAGTATCAATTGATTTGTCTAAAGTATCAAGAGAAAACTTTCGGAGTAATACATTTTGTAAAAACTACCCTATAAAGAGTTATTTGTAATCCGAATAAAATATCTTTTATAATGAATCTCATAAGCGACAAGCGTAAAACATGTTTGAGCAGCTTCTATTCGTGACGCACTAGATGTTGTCTGCGAGGTTCATATTGCAAAACCAAATTAAAGTTTTGTACTTACCAGGTAGGAGAATAAATAGTCAAACAATGCGTAGAAGTTTCATAGATCCTTCGCCAACTATGAGAGTAATTGTAGGATTCCTGACACTGAAGGAAACCATCTACGTTACAAAATGATGATAATTCTGTGTCAAATTAGACCTTCAATTTACAAAGTAATGTAACTCGCGTGATTGTAGCGGATTTCAGTTTGGATAAGAAGAGTTTCTCGAGCCTCTGGGGCGTTGACAATGTACTAACGTAAGAGCGTTATAAGGAGCTCGTCTCGTAAAAAAAGCCGGTGTCGGCGGGACGGGGAAATTCTTATTGGTCGACAGGGTCATGACGTCACAGTCCCATAACCTCAAGCGGTAATTTCAAACAAAGCAGAACGCCTCACATGAAACGTGACGTCACGCGTGGAATGAAAGTGATTAAAACATGACATGTAATGCGAATTAAAGGTCGCTACATGTCTCAAATGATTTCACTTTATAAAGATATTCATTTTGCCAAAAGTCCCACCTAAAATTCGAAGAAATCTAGGTGAGATTCGAATCTACGACCCTTTGGTTGCGAGCTGCAGTACACGCTCCTGAGCCAGGCCACGGAGACACTTTTTTATTCTTTATTGTCTGGACACGCAGACACGCTTGCACGGCTTGGGAAAGAGGGGTCGTTTAGATGTTTAGCTCTCACGTTCCACTCTTAACGGCGAAGCTTAAGCGTCCTCCTGTATTTTGTTCTTGACAGGATTTAGTAAAAAAAATTTGAGAAAAATCACTTGGATAAGCGTAATATCTAATCTCCTAATAAAGGACAATCATCGGAGGGTTGCATATCTGTGAAGATCTCTAATGTCGTCAGCGAAACACTGGGAAGCGGGACCTTTGATACACAATTCAGAGTATTTTTCGAAATACAAGAAACAGGAGATGGATCTTCAAGGATCCAAGAATGGTGGATTCTATATTATTTAGTAGAACACGATTAGAACTCCCTGATGTTTTTCAGGGTTATTATAAATAATGGTACTACATAAAGCAGCCTATTAAAATTTAGGTGCGCAAAATCATTGCTGTTTTGTCCTTTGAATACATGGTGTCTCGGGGACACAAAAAACTCGATGATGAAGTATGGTTTTATCTTGTGCTTTATAGCAAGGACGATACCCGGGGCAGCACCATAACATATCCCACCTTCTGGTCGACAGATCGACAAAAAGATAGTCGGCGAATAATGTATGATTCGATTGATAGGTGGCTTAATGATTAATTTAGCAGATCTAATGATCAGTATTCGCTATATATACTGTACCACTCAAAGTAGTGCGGGACGGGTAGCTTGTTGTCAGTTCCATCATGCCTGGGTGGAAAATTCAGTTATGAACTCTTCCTCGTCGATGTAAACCACATAGTACATTTGTTTTTACACGAAAGTCAGTTCTCTATGAAATTGCATGAACAAAACTAGCATTTCGCACGACAAAAGACGCGCTGACGTCACTAGATCGGTTTGCCGGTGAGCTCTCAACAAGCCTGGCGACATGGATTGAAACAAAGAGGGGCGATAAGCTGTGTCTCCTTCGGCTTGTTTTCTTTTCTTTCAGTTTGTTGCAGTTAGCTATATTGAACTAGAAAAGTCGCTACGTCAGAACTAAAACAAAAATGCAAACTTCAAGTACTAGGAAGTTTTAACTAGGGTTCCGTGTTTCTGATAAGTACGGATAAACCCCAAAGATCAACCTTTAGGTAGGTTATCCCCAAACCGAAAGCAAAACACACTGCAAAAAACAAAACAAAAAAACTCGTAATTCAAGGTGTTATTGACGGAGTAACACCCAAGTTTTAAGGAAAAAAATATTTGTCAACAGCTTTATTTTCTGTTAACCCGGAAGACAGTCCCCAATGAACTGTCCGTAAGGCCGCTCCTTTATTCGGAACAGCATACATTAGCTTGTTTTTATTTATTATCGGCATGGGAAAGTATTCGGGAGACATGTATGCTCCCGGAGGGCTAAGACATTCCATTTCCGTGCCAAACTTCTTCAACATAAGCCCTAATGAAACCCGATTTCTTGGCAGTGACAAAAAATGATACAGAAAAACACCGAATCCGTGGGGAAAACACCCCCGAATGTTCTGAACAATAAGCACCGAAAACTAAGAACCAGAGTGTCGAACCGAAATTTTTATCGGTTCGGTTCCGGTTCGGGTTCACGGATTTTGGTTCAGCTCCGGTTCAGTTCCGGGGAGCGAAAATAACGGTTCGAACCGGTTTGAACCGGTTGAACCTGAATCTAAAGGTTATCAGTATGGTGGGTCGTCTAAAATGCGCGTGATTAGTAACCCTTTGCGTTGCATTATTAAAAGTCAAGTCCTACTGTGCTCTTGTCCTGAGAAATTAGTTTGTGAATACAATCATGAAATGGGCACGTTCTCGCCATATATATTCTGAAATCTAGATTATAAAATACGTTTCACAATATATTATATAGGGTTGTTCATTTTCGGGTAAAACCCGATTTTACCCGATTTTTACACCCTGAACACGTTTCAGGAGAATCGGGTTAAACCCGATTTCTCCCTGAATTCCAAAACCACATAACCAACCTATCTATTTTTACGCCGCACGGCGTTTGCGTAGCACACGCGCTAGCTACCCTACCTCGGGACAAAAGTGACCTATGGTTCATTTCGCAAGCTGCGTGCAGCACTGTGGACACTACACGACTCTCAACCAACCGCCCAACGAGCACGCCTAACTCCCGTGACATTCTACGGAGGCCGGCTGAGGAAAAGCGACAATAGGCGTTGGGGCCTCGGAGGGACATTTCCGTCCCCCGCTGCGCAGATGGAACCGCCTCGGCACGTCATGTAGCTTCGGCCGTGCTGCACGCAGCTTGTGAAATGTACTATCAATCCCCCTTCGACCTCTGAGGTGTCGACGCCCAGCCTGGTCTCTCGGGTAGCATGGCCATCTCGCTGGCGTCCAACCTTTCTCACAAGCAACGTCCGAGTCAGTCAGTCACGTAAACAGATCGGGAAAACTTAACAGGTTTATTTCATAGCGAAATATCTGATCGAAGACAACCGTCCCTCGAACAGTCGGGGTGTTTGTTGACACCTGAGGGAAAGGAGAATTCCGTGGGCGGTGCTTCCTTTGAAGCGACCGACGGCCTGATGTCCTGATGTCCCTCCCGATTACGAGAGTGAAACAGACCCCTAATTTTAACGCGTTAGCGTAAAAAAGCTCGTAATACGCTCCGATTAAAAACAAAAACAAAAAATTAATGTAATATTGAGTATATTTGTAAATTTAACCCGAAAAAACCCGAATTTCGGAATGTTTCCACAAAAAACCCGATTTCTCCCCGATTATCAGCTTGAAAAATAGCACCCGATTTTTACCCCCCGAATTTAAAAAAATATAAAACCCGAAAACGAACAACCCTAAATATATATGATGACGATGCAACTGAGCTTAAAGCAATAATATTTTCAAAATGTCAGGAAAGTTTTAGGACAAACCCTTTCAGTCTACCTTTTATCGAAACTCTGAGCGGCAAGCACAACGCTTGCTTTCTTGGCCAATATTGTTTAAACTCAGCGCCGTGATGCAGGCGAATAATAATGCAGAAAAGAGTGACCTTCGTATTCAGCTCGGATATGACCTAAAACAGAGCGCATTGAAGTGCACCTTTTCGACATAGCTTGGCGTTTGATGTTTGTTCTTGACAAGATGCCGGTCAATTTAATTTGCAAATAAGCATCACCCTTGCTAATTGGTGATTTATTGTTAAATACAAAGAAGTGGTATTTCATAGTCTACTCGACATTACAGCTACTTAATTGGTCACTTTCTGACGGTCTGCGTGCGCAATCGTCATAGTTCTGCCACGCGCCACTGTGTATGTACTTTGTTTTCATCCAGCCCACAGACAGATGAAATTGTTGTTCATCAAATAAAAGAAACAACAAACTTCTATATGTTTGAGAAGTTGAATATGCGTCAGGAATACAAGTTATTTAAATCAGCTTCAAAATGAAAGAAAAATGCATAAGTTTCTCTCAAATCACTTATACACATGCTCTCGAGGATAAAAACGCCGGAAGAAATTTGCTGAGCATATTTCAGATAATTTGTAGGTGCATTAACTTATGATATACCGGGTGGCTCAAGGAGACGGCAGGCTCTTTAAATCGACCGCAAAATTCGGTTTCTTAACCTATCGCGCAACGACTTTGTGCAGCGCTGCCCACAGATGGTGCATTTTTTGTTGTAAAATTTGCAAAGAGCGAACTTACCTGAGGAAAAAGTAAAAAAAGAAAAAGGCTTAGCTCCTATGGAAACGCAGCGACGCCACCGGTCTGCAAACAACACGGCGCCGTTTTGCACGGGAGACAAGAGATGGCGCAACGAACGCCGCCAACGAACGAGCATACGGCGCCGAGAGCCGGCGTTTTTAGCAGACAATCTTTTCGACTCGAAAGCGGCTCGCGTTCCGCAGGCGGCGACATTTGCAGAAACAAAAACAGGCGCGGTAACAACAAGGAACTGCAGTTCCTTGTCTGCTAAACACGACGGCTCTCGGCGTCGTCTGCTCGTTCGTTGGCGGCAGTTGGCGTCGCGACCGCTTGCGCCATCTCTTGTCTCCCGTGCGAAACGGCGCCGTGTTGTTTGCAGACCGGTGGCGTCGCTGCGTTTCCATAGGAGCTAAGCCTTTTTCTTTCTTTACTTTTTCCTCAGGTAAATTCGTTCTTTGCAAATTTTACAAAAAAATGCACCATCTGTGGGCGACGCTGCACAAAGTCGTAGCGCGATAGGTTAAGAAACCGAATTTTGCGGTCGATTTAAAGAGCCTGCCGTCTCCTTGAGCCACCCGGTATATCTTTATGGTGATAGGCCGTTTATTTATGTTGTCAAGTCTTTAGGTAGTAAGAAAATATTTGTTATTGTCATCAATAAATTTAACTGTATGAAGTTCACAAAATCGCTTCAGACCGACACGGGAGGACGATACTCGAAAATACGCCATCTGTTGAGTCTGCGGAAGCGTGCTTATTTGTTCGCTGTTTGGCAGTGTGAAACACCAGGTCGCGGGGTTTGCCAAAAAGAACTGTGTGCTCACGTTATAGATTAAGGCAAATGCACGAAATGTGCAAAGAGAGAGATAATAAATTATATTCTCCTAAATAATGCCATACACGACGCCTTACTGCAAAAAAAGAACTATATGGGGATGCATGTTTTAAACGTAAACACGCTTGACGGAACTCCGTCTGGTTGGGTCAAAAAGTTGAGAAATACAGACCTACACAAACCAAGTCCTAAACATATAGTGGCCCGACGTTTCAATAGGTCGGGCTCAATAGGTCGACAGCCACTTAACCGTCGGCGTTTGTCAACGGACTAAAGCACTTGAAGAAGAAAAAGTGAGTGAAGCAAACGACACACCGTAGATAGAAAAAAGCTGCTGCTCTCAACATGGAAATAATCGCCCCCGATAAAAAAAAAGACGGTTTTGAAACCTCGGACTTTTTACTGTTCAGGACTTGGTTGGTTTTGGTGCGTATTTTTCTAGTAGAGATGCATGTAATGATGTTCCTAATTACTTATAAATATCGCAAAGAACAGACAATATATTTCTAATTTAAACCACATTAGGACATCGGATTGCACGAGCTCGAAACTTCGCAGAATACTGTCTTGGGAGGCTAAATTGATATTTGGTTTTACGGGCACTTGTTTTGTGGCCTGATTTTACAACTCCGTGCTTTATCAGTCATGCGCGCTTTAACATTTTATGAGGCTGCAGCATATCATCGCGAGACTGTTATATATACTGCACAACTTTACAATTTGGACATCCCCTTTTTCTATACTTTGTTTCAGCTTGAAGGGGCATTGCAAAGGGACGAAGAAAACCAAATGCTGCTTTGAACGGCATGCCTATCAGTGTCAAACATGAGCGTTCAGTGACGACATTGGTCTAGAACGTCGGATAATGATGACATAGAATTCTAGAGATAGAACTGGCTAAATAGGCGCAAAGTACCCCTTCTGATCCTTTCAAGCACGTGACTCTCACTCATATACTTGCTTGGAACACCCGTAAATTGGTGCGGCGCTCATATCATCATAACTGGATGTTAATTTCCAACACTTAGGAAGATCGCGCATGGTTGTTTCACACTCTTGTCGTTTAGGCTCTCTATTGGCTCAGACCAATAACGTCATCAACAAAAGAAAATGCTCTCAAAATTCTGAACCCCTTTCAGCTATTATGTTCGAAATATGCCAGATTTCTTGTTTATTTTATGTTTAATGTGTTGCTAGAGTCCCAGCCACTAATTCGAGCGAAAGCAATGCAAATAAAAAAAATGTCCGGAAACGCTTTGCATGGCCCCTTCAAGTCCAGATGCAGCCAATGCTACAAACAAACACTAAGATTTTGGCTAGGTACAAAGATAAAGTGTCGCGAGAATTACACGAGGCATATGAAATTAGGACCAGGGAGAAGAAATGTATAAGTGACACGTCCCTATCTTTATCTACAAATGGGTTTGAATTTTTGAAACGCGGGCTGAGCAGATAGGGTAAACAGGGTTTTTGTGGCTATATAACGTGTGAAGTAAACTGCAGTTGAGAGTGCACCTTGTCCTGTTTTCCTTCGTCTGTGTCCCTGTATTTTTCCGGCGCTTTTTGTTTGCAATGAACCAACTGGCCCAAATCTCTTCTTTACTATATGCTACAAGCACGAGCCTTTGGTCCCGACCACTTGCACTGCAGGAGCGCGCGTGCTTGGACGCTAAAAGCCCAGAGCTCGCTTTTTTAGTTTCTGATACGCTCACACTTAAAGTGAAAAGGAGTATTGTGTTGAGAACATCACATTTTAACAGAAAACTGAACTGTTTAACATGGTTTGCACGTGACATCATTGCACTATATGCGAGTGGTCAGAGATTTATTTTTGCTGAGGAAATCAAATCCCGAGGTGCAAAATGCACACTGCAGAAGGTTGTGCGCTCATTGCAGCCCGTGTATTCAGAAACAAAAATTATTCTTGCTTGGTGTAGCGTCGTGAGGAACGGCGCGAGCGTCTGGCACCCCGAAAACGCGCTTTCTGGCAGGGGTGATTTCGCAAACGAGGTAGTTTTGCAGGATCACGCTGTGGGCTCTGTGCCGAAGATGCGGAGCAGAGGAGCCTTTACAACACAGAAACGTTTTTAACCCCCCCCCCCTCTTTTTTTTTTTCATTTGACAATGCTCCTTAACAGAATACTTTTTTATTTCTGGGGGACTCCTTTCTTTGTTTAGGGGTGCCAATTTGACAATTATATTACTTTCATTTGTTTTGCAGTAATTCATTTCTTTTATTTTTGCATCCAAAAACTGTGAAGTTTGAACAAAACTGCGAGAATTTGAGCGGCTGCCGACTTTCGGCTGTCCGTCAAAGGCCACTAGAATCTCTTTTTAGGTATCCCTGCCGTACAAAGTTGTAGTTCTATTTATTGTCAGATTAATAAGCCATATTTAGTCTTTTCAATGCTTCAATTCTCGGGGACAACTTTCTCAGACAGTTCAGCAACAACGAAAACATGTTTGAGTGCCTCAATGATGTGTGCATGCAAAATAGTTCATGCAACCATTTTTGCACTTTCAGTAAATACCGCTAAGAGGTAATCCCTGGCGTTGATAGCTTGCAAAAACACCCATTAGTTTTCCTCTCTGCTCAATGGCAGACGCAGAAAAAAATAAAGGAAAGAAACAGCTTTCCCCTCCTCAACTCGCTATAAGAACAGGCGGCAATGTGATCTGACGCTAATTGTATGCCGCCAGTGTTCATCATAGTCATGCGCTGGGGCTGGCAAAGATTAAAGCATGGGTTGAGATTTAGGCTTTATTAGAGTTCGGCTATTCTCATCTTTGATTGAACACGAGCCAACACGAATGTTTGGCGATGCTGATAGTCAAGAACCCGAGCACTCGGCTCAGGCTCATGACAACCGAGTACGTAACGGTGTCGCATGACTCGCGGTGAAAAGTCGTGATGGCTAATGCCCCTGAATAAAAAAGGTAGCGACATTTTCTCCCTCCTCCTTTGACGCGCACACCTTTTATCTTTAGGTTTGGCTTTTTACACCCGCGCGTCGATTGTAGCGCCGCCTGGTTTGGCCCGAGATAGCACACGGCCTTCCTATACTTGAGTCAGAGCGCAGTCAAAGGCTGAAAGACACGCAAATACATACACACAGGCTAAAGCGCACTGTCACGGTCTACCAGCCTCGGAGGATGTGCTCAAAGAAAGACAATGAAAGCCGTGACGTTTCACAGACGGCGTTATTTGATTGGCGACATGAGATCATAGCATGCACTGCACTCCGACAGCAAAGACATTCCTTCTTCCTCCTCCTCTGACGTGCACACCTTTTATCTTTATGTTTTGCTTTTTTACACCCGCGCGTCGACGGTAGCGCCGCCTGGTTTGGCCCAAGATAGCAGGCGTCATTCTTCAAAGGATGTCGCTACTTTTCTGTATAAATGGGCTTTAGTGATGGCATATGACGTCACGGTGTCAACAACGCTAAAACATCTATATTCCGTTGCAACTCAAGAAGGTAGGGCGGGGGAAAAGAAGGCCGGGGAGGAGGAGAGGAGGTTTATTTAGAAAGAGAGATGTCGCTCCATGCAGTTTGCATTAACCGGTTTCTCTGTGCTGGGGAAGGGGAATAGGTGATGCCAAAGAAGGACAAGAAGATGAAATTAATCAAAACACATCAAAATAACGTGGAGCTCCATATCTGCTCCTCAAAGACGACAAATAAGTTGGGTATCACGTAAGAAACGTAGTAGGTATTTGGTCGCATCAGCCAGCTTTTCTGGGCTCTCCCACGCTCCTAAGATCTTCTGGAGAGAGAACGGTCGGGAGTCCAGCTGGAAAAGTTCTTCAATTAGCACCTCTCTTTCCACGTCATAAATTGAGCAATTGCATAACAGGTGGTCCAGTGACTCTACTTCTTCACATATCAAGCAGTTTGCAGAAGGTATTTTCCCAATGCAGTGGAGATATTTATATGTAAATGCAACGCCCAGCCATGATTCGGTGAAGTACTGATTCAGTCTTTCTTGTAAGGTTTCTGGGCGGTCTGAACTTCAGTTCAGGATCTAGATTATAAAGTCGTGGATAGTGGTGAGAAGGCCTTGCCCAGAGAGCCGCACCTATCTTTTTCCAACCCAGAAAACGGTTGCACCAGCGTCCGTTCTTGAATATGGAACAGAAATGCTAGCTATGTTGTCGTGCCCGTTCTTTGCTGCTTGGTCAGCGGCCTCATTACCAGGGACGCCACAATGGCTCGGAATCCATTGGAAGGGAATCTGGTGGCCAGCCTTTTGCGCCTGTTGGCAGAGTCTGACTACGGTGAATGTCAGCTGTTCATTTGGACCACGTCGAAGATAGTGCTGCATGCTCTGGAGTGCAGCTTTTGAGTCTGTGAAAACTGACCATGCTCGTGGTTCGGTGCGTATTATATATTTTATGCTTTCCCTAATGGCCACCAGCTCCGAGACAGTTGATGAGGTGCGGTGGTCTAGTCTGAAGTTAAGCACAACTTGTTCCATGGGTATAACTACTCCTGCAGCTGAGCTTTGATGAGTTGTTGACCCGTCAGTGTAAATGTGTGTTCTGAACCGATGGTTGACATGAATTAATGAGAGGGTCAGTTGCTTCAATACCGTTTGTGCAGTTGACGCTTTTTTCTGTATGCCATCTATATTGAGTGATATTGTAGGGCATGTAAGTGTCCAAGGTGGAACATCCGCCAACTTTGGTGTTTCAAACTGCTTTGGTGTATTTGGCTCCTGTTGTATCAAGAATTTAGAATAGCTTGAATCTTTCCTGGATGATTGTATCCGGGCAAGGTGGTGGGATTCATGCCTTGTCAGGTGTCGTGGGTGTACACGTAGTGTTTCTTTTGCACGAAGTGCTTCAATGGATAGGCACCCAGCTTCTGCTATAACACCTAAAGTGGACGTTGAGTGGGGAACACCTAAGCAAGCACGAAGAGCAGAGCCCTGTACACTTCGTAGTCGCTTCAAATTCGTGGCGCACATTCCATGAAGGACTGGCAGGCTGTACCTCAATAGACCCTTAAATAGAGCTTTGTAAAGACGCAGTACTGATGTTACTTTTGGACCCCAAATTGTGCCACATATAAAACGTATGAGGTGTATAAAGCTGGTCAATTCTTTTCTAAGGTGCATAATGTGAGGTGTCCATGTCAGTCCTCGATCGATCGATATGCCTAAAAATATGTGGTGTTTTACATATGGAATGGCTTGTCCGGATACCTTGAGGGGGTATTTATCCATGCAACGTCTAGTAAAAGCTATGGCGGCTGATTTCGATGGAGAGATGGTCAATCCGCGATGAAGAAGATATCTATCAATCGTGCCTAATGCTTTTTGAAGACGAGCTCTTACTTGTGCCCTGGTAACTCCGGAGGCCCATATGTAGATATCATCTGCATATACCGATGATCGAACTGTTTCTGGAAGTTCCACTCTGAGGGCATTAAGGCATATCATAAATAGTGTCGGACTTAGTACGCCACCCTGTGGAACACCCATTGTTACATTATAAAGGGTAGTTTTTTTGTGTGCCGTAGCAACAAAAATTGCCCTGTTAGTTAAGTAACTGGAGATCCACTTGTAGAGTCGCCCTCCTATTTCTAGTTCCTCTAGTGCGTCAAGTATAGCATCATGCGTCACAGAGTCAAAGGCACTCTTGATGTCCAAGAATACGGCTGTGATCATTCGTCGTTGACATTTTTCGTGTTCAACCGATGTAATTAAATCAATCACCCCGTCTATTGAGGACCGGCCGCGTCGAAAGCCTGACGATTCATTTGAATATAGACCATGATGTTCGAAATACCATTCCATTCGCGCCAAGATCATACGTTCCATGAGTTTGCCTATGCAACTTGAAAGCGCAATGGGTCGATAGGAAGTGATGGTAAGGGGTGATTCACCTGGCTTTAGTAACGGTATAACTTGAGAGACTTTCCATGCTGTAGGTACCTCGCCTTGGTTCCAGGATTGGTTGAAGAGACGAAGAAGGCATTTGATTGTACTTGGTCCGAGTCGTGCAATTGCCGAGTAGGTAACACCATCTGGTCCAGGTGAGCTTGGTTGCCTACATGATGCAAGAGCAGATTCGAGTTCGTTCAGAGAGAAATCAACGCCCATGCATGACAGAGTTGACGGTGGTGTTGGCCGTGGCATTTTCGGTGCGCTCGTGTGTGTAGACTGCCCCTGCGTAATTCGTATGCAGAACTGATTCGCGGCCTCTATATCTGAACACTGCATCGATAGAGCTAATGCCCGAAATGGATAGCGTTGTTGCGGTGTTGCTCGGAGACCTCTTGATATTTGCCATATTCTTGTAGTACGTTTCCTTGGATCAAGTTCTGAGCACATTTTCCGCCAACGACGTTTTGCAAGTTTGTTCAAATGACGTTTGATTTTTTTCGTTACTCGTCGGAACTCACGTAAATCCTCAGGCCTTTTATGCTTTCTAACTCGCCTCTCAGCACGCCGGCGAATAGCCCAAAGTCGCTCATATTCGGCATTGAATGTAGTTTGTTTAATCGGTAAGGTTGTTTGCTCTCTTGATTGATTTAACGAACGAGTGATGGCTTCTGTGAATGATGGTAAGTCCATCTCTTGGTTGCATTCCTCGGTCATTTTCCCTTGAAAGTTTGTCCACTTGATATGGCTAATCTCATGATGAGTTTTAATATTTTTAAAATTCCCAAGCTCCGTATAGGTGGGCACGTGATCACTACCTCTGGATTCAATGTCTGCAAACCATGTTGCTTGAGATGCTAGCGATGGCGAAACGAATGTGAGATCTAGGCAGCTGCTACTCTTAAGGTTCTGTATATACGTAGGGCTACCGTCATTCATTAGGCAGAGATGGTGACATGCAGCAATATCAGCCAACCTCCTACCTCGAGGGTTGGTGTGCATACTGCCCCATACAGAATTATGGGCGTTAAAATCACCTGTTAAGACAAATGGCGACGGGTACTTGCTGAGAATGTCAGTGAGGTAATCTTCGTCGAATTTAGCTTTCGGTGGGATGTATCCAGCAATGATGGTGAAGTGGTCCTTGCCGTCAGTGACTGTAGCCACAATGTACTCATTATCTTGATGTGGTGGAATAGCGTGATGCACGTAACTGAGGTCTGTGCGCAGGAGAAGGATGACTCTACTTGGTCCTGTAGTTCGGGTTGAAGAAATATATTCATACCCAGAAAAACGGAAATTATTTGGAAGCCTTGACTCACATATGGCCATGACAGGAAATTGATGCTTCTGTGAAAACTGCCTGAGATCGGAGAGACGCCCCTTAGGCCTCTCGCGTTCCACTGGAATATAGTCGCATTGTTGTATCTGTCATCCATAGTGAGTGCCGTCATAATTATAATAAATGGTATTTAAATAGTAACAGTTGAGTTAACTCAACCATTGTTGCAGGAGCGGAGTAAATGTGTCAATGGGTTGTACAATGTAGATAGCAATGGGTGAAGACACGTGTTGAAGCAGTCCGCGTAAGGCCTTGATCGCAGCACAAAAGATGCCTCCGATGCCCAGCGCAGGTGGTGGTGGTTCAGCTGCAGCATTTGGTTGTGGAGTGCAGGCACTCTTGACAAGGTTGGTGGCAATGTTACTTACAACATTCCATGTAGAAGGTTGGTTGTGAGCGAGGTCGTCTTGTGTCGTAGGTACTGTGTTTGGGAGATGCGGAAAGGACTCGAGGTCGTCTGTATTAAGTTCTGTACTTCTTCGTGGTTTATCGTGTGGCTTTTTGTTCTCCTTTCTTTGGGAAGGCTGCGATGCTAAGGGGGGCTCTTGAATTGGTTGTTTATGTGGCTTGTTAGTCACTGGCATGCGTGCTGCTGGCTTTTGACTGTGTCCGGGACCAGATGTGTTATCGGTATTGTGTTCAGAGGCGTCAGCTTTCACTGCCGCCTTCGCTGTTGGATAGTCGCTTCCGTGAAGAACGCGGTAACGAACTACTTCCTTTCTTCTTGCCATCTTGGACAGCTTCTAAAAGTAGAGGGATGGTCAGGTCCGCAATTGACACATTTGGGTGGTCCATCTGGACAGGATGTCGAGTCGTGTGTTTTTCCGCATTTTGTACAAATAGACGAAGATGCACATGATGCAGCTACGTGTCCGAGGCGACCGCAAGTACGGCATTGTGTTGGTTTTTCCACGTAGATATATACTTTGTGGCGCACATAGCCTACACATACCGCATCGGGTGGCGTTGGGCATGCAAATGTTAATGCAACAGATTGTGACTTCCCCAGTCTTCGGATGCGAACGATTGATGTCTTTGAGAGTAGTGCCTCAGTTAGTTGGCTGTCGTTGATATCTGCCGGTACTCCATGGATGACACCCATGGCCATGTTCTTAGAGCGGGGCTCGTATGCACTCACCGGAACCCCACAAAGAGACTTGATACGTAGTAAAGTGCTCGTTGTATCTAAATTGCGAGTGTCTACAGCAATCACATTCAGCCTTGAGTTAGGTCGAATGCTGTAAATTCCGTCAGGACAGTTGGCTTTCAAGCAGTCGGAAAGCTTGATAGGGTTGAAGCTTTTGATGTTCGTATTTTGGTCGTCTGGTGTAAATATGACGGTGAGCCCAAGAGCCTGGCAGTTGACTGCTGGTTTGGGAGAACTTGATTCTGAGTCCGTACTCTCCCTGCGTCGTTTGCGGGATTCAACCGTCTTGTATTTGGTTGTCGGGATCTTGTGATTCTTCATTGGTAGAAGCATACAGTTCTTCCATATCCTCGACATCGTTTTGGTCGTCGGTTTTTCTTTTTCAGAGAAGGTCTCAATTTCTGTGTCAGTGTCGTATTCCTCAGGTGGTAAGTACTTCATAGTAGTCGTCAAAATGTTGGGCTGCAAGTTTTGCATGGTGTGCGTTACAGAAGTCATGTCGAATCGAGCAGGGGCGAGTATTGGTTTCGAGGTGGCATCATCGGATTCCATCAGGCCTACCGGAGCGGTGCCGTCCAGAGGACCATCAGGGGGAAACCCTACGGTTTATCGAGGGTACTTCCTGCAGTCGAGGTGTCGGTGATATTGCAGGAGACAGTGAGAGTGTTCTTTTGCCGCGGGGTAAGTTGCAAAACAGCAAAAACTGCCAGAAGTATGAACACAATGTCCAGGCGCCGACTTAGAGCAAGCTTCGTCGTCTTCCTCCTCGGCCGGGGAGGAAGAAGCAGACGGAACGTTGGAGAAGAGAGGGGAAATTGACGTTCTGAATTTAACTCTCCTTGGACGCGATGAGTAATCTACGCCACGGGGCCACGTGACGTGACATTATTTGACAGCATGTCTTGAAACCGTGACGCCACGTGACACACGATTAATCGTAGTGCCAATACAAAAGCGCCACAAAAACCCACAATTTCTTATACATTGCTATTCGGTTTATGATAATTTGATCACTACATAGAAATGCAGCTGGAAATTTTTACTTCTCCAACACTCATTTTGTAATAAAAAAATTACCGTGAACCGTTTTGAACCGGTTACCGTTATATTTTTCCGGTTCAGTTCGGTTCAGTTCCAAGATGGCGGCGAAGATTTCGGTTCGGTTCAGTTCCGGTTCGGCTAAAAATAACGGTTCTGTTCCGGTTTTCGGTTCGGTTCGGTTCCGGTTCGACACCCTGCTTGTGACTGATTCATGGCCGCTGCTTACGTTGGCTTTTGTTGTAATGACTTTGCTGTTGAACATTTAGTCTCGAATGGTTTCTTGTTGTTTTTGCGTTTCATATCGGCTTAGTATATGGCTGATTCACGACCGATGTCTATGGTATTTTTAATGCGAATATTAATGCGAATAGCATTCTTTGGATACTTCACGCACTTTTCGTCTATGTATCTATCTATCTATCTATCTGGCTATCTAACCTCTTACGCCGCGGGTCGATAAATAAATAAAAAAGACCGGCGCCGGCTGGGATTCGAACCGTTGACCCTTTGATCAGCAGGCAGACGCGCGTAACCACAGAGCTATGAAGGCAGTCATTCAACGCACTCTAAACGGTTGTTTATATCTTTACCTTAGGACGCGCTTTACAGCGCTGTCACAGCTACCGGTGCGCGCGCGTTCCATGCACGAGGGCTCATTTCGCTCTCGTGAGGCTGAGCCATCACCACCTAGAGCTGAAGGCCGCAGCGCTCCTCCGGTGACGTCACACGAGTCGGCTGGCGAGCGCCGCGGAAATGTGCTGCACTGAAGGCGTCGCGCATAGATTTACCGACGTAGAATGGCATTTTTTATTGACCCATACGTTTGTTAATTGGTAAAACAGGATTTATAAATATCTATATGACTGGGAAACATAATTTGTTACACGGGCAGCATATTAGGACGTACCATTATTGTTATGATATGAAAGAACAAGGTTAACGACGTTTTGAGAGAGGTGGCTTTTCGTTTTAGGCATCCAAATCTTGGGTGCTTTAATCATCTCTAGGAGTGAGAAGACACAAACAAACAAAAAAACAAATGCCCTGAAACGTTATTGTAAGTGATGGGACCGCCAAAATGCATAACAGCAACAATCCAGTTGGTGATGACATGAGTGTTTACTAAATTCGCATGTGAAGCTAATGAAAATAAGATTATTAAAATCTTTTGGAGCACGAAAAAATGTAATGTGTTGAAATGTACTTTTTACCAGAAGTAAACATATGATAATAAAAACAACTGCAGGCGAACTGGGGAATATTTATCATAAAGTAATTAATCCGAGACAGAGACACGAAGACGAAAAATTAAACGCAGAAAAGACACAGAAAAGAGGGAAAGACGCCGCCTAGATTGAAGTGCACAAGTTTTGATTAAACCGAGCGCAGGCAAACTTAGCAAGCTTAAAGCATCATTTTCAGTAAGGGACACATGCAGCTGTTGGAGCTTCATGCACACATCTACCCGCGTTCATTCACACTACGAATAGATGCTGGGAATATAAGTTCTCTCACCTTTGAAAGCTTCAAGTTGTACATCCTCGTGTATCCATACTTTCTTCTTGTATCCATCTTGACACAATTCAAACACAAGCAGCTAAGATGCCGCTCTGTAGCTTTCGTGACACTAAGACACAGCACATGTACGGCATGTAGACTTTAATGCCGCTTCGCAATAATAATGCTATGACAACTGTTGCACTGAAAATCTAAATAAAATAATTATTTAGATTTTAAGGTTTCACATTTCTTTTTCTTTGACTTGGAATTAGCTAGCCTCATAATCTTTTCGTTCACCCTTCCACAATAGTTTTTCAGTACAATGTTCGTGCTGCACCAGAACAAGTTCTTCAGCACGAGCTCACTTGTGTGTCTTTCTTCACATGCGTCGAAGTCACAAGTCTCGTTGGTAGACAGCAGTTCCATTGTAAGCTCGGTGACGAACTGACGCTGGATCGGAACCTTCAGAAACTCTGCCTGCTTGGAGAGTCCTTGAGGAACAACGTAATTGTGTGTCACGGCATTAACGGCGAACATAGTTCGATAAAGGAGCCCCCTCGATCCCATTCCTTGAGAAGAGAGCAGTTCTCCTGCACAAGTAAAACTATTGCCGTCTTATCTTCTTCAGTAAACGCCGCCCTGCATTTTTGACATTTCGGCTTTTTCAAAGCGGTATAAACTGCGTACCCTGCCACGTAGACTAGGACTGGGAGGGTCTAATTTATCGCTTGTGACACTGCATCTTCTGTAACTACACTGTGTTTCAGCTGGGCCGTGGCGTGTTTACTTGTTTTTCAAGCTCCTCCCATCGCTCGTCTTCACACGGGATTGTCGGCAACGTACTCTGCAGTCGCAGCTTATTTTCACCTTCATAAAGCTGCATTATAGATATGTGCAATTACGAGCCAGCCAGCTGCCCGTACTTCCCGAAACGGTCTTCCAAGCTATCAGTCTGAATCTTTCCCAGCAGGACATAGTTCAGTGAAACAGTTTTCGATGATCTCCACAAGTGCACGGGTCGTTTAAAGGAGTGCTCTGTGAGTCTCCTTGGTTAGCGTGCCACTGGTAAGATTCTCGCTTTCCCATACGTCAAGTCCAGCCAATCAAAAAGACTGCACAAAAAATGCACATTGGGATCGTCCTCTGCAGAAGTCACTGGTTCTTGAAAGTCGTCTCTGAGTCGCGTTCCTTTGTTCGGCGTCCATGTTAAAATCTCCTTCAGATTTTGAGAGCTCAACGACTTCATTGATTTCTTTAAAAATATGCGCCACAGATGTAGGAACAAGAGGGGAACATAGAGAGAAGGCTATGCTCCTGACCGTGGTTTTGAAAACGGGAGCTTGCGCTCCAAAGAAACGTTTCTAAAATTAAAAGCGAGGGGTATACCTTGTGCTTGTCGCCTTCGCTGCCACTTCAGTGTAAAATTCAACCAAATAAATTCAATAATTAAAAAAAAAGTGAAACGATATGAGAGTTCTTACCCTGGTATGCGTCGATAGAACCAGGTTTGTTTTTCGAGGAATCGCCCGCACCCATACTTTTCGCAGTTCTTCATCCTTCGGGAACTAAACACAGACACTTTCTTCGACGACGTTTCATAGTTCCCATGGCACCCAGGGGCACAGCGTTTATGAGGCATGGCTAGCCCGAAAGCCGCCCGTAACTTGACAACCACAACGCGTTAACCGCCAAGCACACAAACACGCGTTAACCGCCAAGCACACCAAACACAAAAGACAAAAGAGAGGGTGAGAGCAGTTCGCGTACTCCCGCCGCGAGGATTGTGCAAGCCGCCGTGCGCAAAGGATGCAAAAATTGTCACTGCGCAACAGCCCCGGGAGAGCCCTGGGCTCGGAGAAAGCTAAAAACAAAAACAAAAAAGCCCGGAGCATGCGCCGCTTGGCGTCCTCGGGAAAACACATATAAGAAAAATAGAAGAGGGCATGTCTTGCGGAGAAGCCTTCCTCTCAGGTCGGCCCACTCGTCGTGAATCCGTGACGTCACAACTCCGAGCGCTGCGGCTTTCGCTCTAGGTGGAGCAGGCTGAGCACGGCCGTTAGCTCACCCTCTCCCGCGCTCGGGAGAGGGTGATGTAGCGGCTGTGCTCAGCCTCACGAGAGCGGAATGAGCCCTCGTGCATGGAACGCGCGCGCACCGGTAGTTGTGACAGCGCTGTAAAGCGCGTCCTATGGTAAAGATATAAACAACCGTTTAGAGTACCGTTGGTTGAGACTAGCTGAGACGCCAGAAAGTCTGGTCGGTACCATTTTGAGTGTTTGTGCGTATGGCGCGTGCTTTGCTCGCCTTCCTAAGTGACACAAACGCACGTGCTGGGCTGCGGAGATCGTGCGCAGGGCTGTGAAAGTGTCAACAAATTTAGAATCGCCTCAAGAGTGGGCTGGCGTATCTAGAGTGTGCCGGCCACCTGACGAACGCGCATAACTCCGCACCGTTTGATGCTATTCGCATTAACGTAGATAATCATTCCCAAAGGATGGGTTCTGCTGATTTTTTTACATGTTTATATATTTTCCATGATTCTTTTCGCTCGGATAGCAATTTTTCGTGTTGAGCGTTACTTGTTGTTTTTGGTTTTCGCTACTGGCTGCGTGCGATGTTTCTTCCTTTTACGGGGGACGAATTGAATGGATACTTTAGTATAACGACGCAAAGTTTAATCCGCAAAGTGTTGACGACTATTAGGCGCACAGCATGACACACCACGGGTTCTTGCAATTTAGTTTTTGTTTTATTCTTGTTGTTTCCCTTTTTTCTGTAGTAATGCGTTGGGGGGGGGGGGGGCACTTGTACAATTGGACTGCCTGTTCTCAGACACAAGCACATGTGCTTAACTGAGACGGTTTTGGAAAGTATTTTGGAAGAAAACCTGAAATAAAACTATTCTAATCTACGCGCGTGTCAGTAACGCATGTGTCTCCTCATTGCTCCTGAGCCATATTTTTTTTCTCTGAGTGTCTAGGATGGTATGAACGTATAAAAAATACACAGGGGCTTTATAGCGCGAAAGTGACACGAACAAAGCTTTTGAAAGTGTCAAGCAGGAGCGTCACTCCTTTTCACTGCTACCACACTTTTTGGCATTCCAAAGGATGCGCTTCGAAGGCGTGCCAAAAGGCTCGGTGAATGTGAAGAGCAGCTGATCTACCCTAAAAAGGGTTATCTAAAACTGCAATCCACACGCGCTAATAGGAACCCATTGCCATGCAAACGTTTCATGTTATTGTAAATTATTTACATTGAGTTGAAATTATAACGGTTCAGAAATATATAAGAACCGAATCGGGGCTCCCGAATCAATGGTGACAATATTTACAGGCGCGAAGCCAGTCTCCAAAATGCTGACGCAGATAATATCCGAAGTAAAAACCCTAAACTTGAAACGCGAGTGTGTCACCGAGCGCCGTGCCACACGGGCAACTCGGATGCCATTTACAACGAACGACATTCGTGTGATCGGCGAATCGGCTTGCGATCTGTCGCGCGTGGAACGTCCCACGCTCGGAGTGTCGCGCGCTGATTGGCCCGTCGTTCAAATGTCATTCGTTGTAAATGGCATTCGAGTTCCCCGTGTGGCACGGGTATTAGAGGGGTTTGATCAGCGCCGCAAAGTCTTGCAAAAGTAATTGTAATTGTGCCAGAAATATTGAAATTACTGACGCTAGAAAGTAATCAAATTACAATTGCAATTCCTTCTAGCCGAAAGTAATAAATCGATTACAAATTACAAAAAACTAAATTACGGTAATTCAATTACTGTTATTGAATTACTACCCAAGTATGGTACACCATGAGTGCCGACCACTAATCTGTGGTACCGACTGGCGCCGAACGAAGTTGAGAAACGCTAGCGTGTGAGTCGTTTTTGTTGCCACGAGTATGGAGGGGCACCGGCGCCAAGGTATACTCTCAGGCGCGGAGGAAGGGTTGACAGGTTTTCGTGACGCCACCCAACTGCCCTGCTATCGGCTGCGAAAACTAAACGGGGTAAAGAAAACGGCACGCGTTTTCTTAGCTTCCCGTCGCCCGTGTTTCGCCTCAGTCGACGCAAATTGATTCGCGGCTGTTCGTCCGGTGGTTCCCGCGATTGGTGTACCTAGATTGCAGGTTGTTCCACTACAAGGGAGCCTCTTTAATGTGATATTATTCTGATGATCGTTACATCTTGCTTTTTCATCTAGGCTGCACACTTACTTCTAGACGACCCTCTGCGGATTGCCCTCCTTGTCAACAGGTCGCTTGTGTTTCAGACTAACAAAGTGGAAGTCTCTGTCTGCTCACTCCTGGGAGAATATTTCATGTCCAACATCAGGTATTCGAGGGAGGCACCACGCACCCTGGGGTTTCTTCAGGAGTACACCAACATACTATACTAGAGTGTCGTTTTTTCTTTTGTTATTTCACACAAAACCGAATTGCGCTTTGCTTGTAATATGCCCTACAATTGTTCACTGAAATGAAAGTTGTAATGGGAACAGTGACCACGGGAGATGACTTAGCCAACGTGACCAAAACGATCCTTCAATAATTTTCCCGTGAGTCGTTTCGCATGTTGACAACATTTCTCATGAATAATGAGTGTTTGCACATGTGTTTCTTTTACTTTTCGTACAGCTACTACGGTTAGATAAACCCCAGCAAAGCCAGCAAGACCGTCTCCCAGGGTCACACTGAGGTTAAAGGGGCATTAAAAAGGATTCGTGCATTCTTGATCATAAATGATTGTACGGGCTTAAAGTATCGTAAAAATAAAAAAAATTACAATCACGCAGCGCCGTTTTCCCTATTAAAAACGTGATGAAAGTGTCGGGACACACCCTTCTTTGAGCGGATTTTTCCGCCCGGGAAAGGCGGGGCACGCCCTAGCAGCGGCAAGTCAGAGCGGTGACGAAAGGCGCTTGTCGGCCAATCGCAAGCCGCCTCCACGGAGAGGCTGTTTGTGATTGAGAGGCGGCTTGCGATTGACCGATAAGCGCCTTTCGTCACCGCTCTGACTTGCCGCTGCTAGGGCGTGCCCCGCCTTTCCCGGGCGGAAAAATCCGCTCAGAAAAGGTGTGTCCCGACCTTTCATCACGTTTTTAATAGGGAAAGCAGCGTGGCGTGATTCTAATTTTTGAATTTTTAGTATACTTTGAGCCCGTACAATCATTTATGACCAAAAACAGACGATCGCAGAATCCTCTTTAGTGCCCTTTTAATGGCATTCTCTGCTGGAGTCCTGAGCCATGTCAAGAAACTGCACCTAACCTGATGGTACATCCCTTTTCCATAAATTTTTTCACTGAACTTTTTTATTGTGTAAAAAGGGTAGTACAATGTTTAAACACCCGAACATTCCTAAATGGTCACTTTATCAGACAATAGGGTGTCTTAGGGAACCGAATTCAGAGGCCGCCGAGCTCGGGGTTCCAGTCCACCTGGAGACGTTTTCTTCTTTCTCTTTTCTTACCTCTTTAAATATATATACATATACTGTAAACGATTAAATTTTTGCGAGGACCTAATTTTCGAAAATTGCCTACAATTCGCGAAAAATGGTTCCGCGAACAATTCCGGTAAAATGTAAACATATTGGAATGTATATTGAGATCCCGCCGCGCCGCGAAAAATTACAACCCACGAATTATTCCAAAACTTCAGCTTTGACGTAGATCGCAAAATATTGAGCCCGCGAAAAAAAAAAAAGGCGTTTACAGTATATAGTATATATATCTCAGGCACGTAGCCAAGCTTTTCATTCGGCGAGGTGTGTGTGTGTGGGGGGGGGGGGGGTGAAGAGAGAGAGAGTAGGCCTTAGCAAAATGGAAGATTTCGGGGGCGGGGGAGGGGGGCCGGGCCCTTTGCCCCCACCGGCTACGTGCCTGATATAAAGTCATAAAATAACTAAAAAGTTATTTAAATTTTTTTCGTATTTTTTATTTCTTTATCTTTTTTTCATTTTCTTTTTTGGAGACGCGGAGGTTAGGAGCTGCTGCTGTTCCGCGTGCTTTCTGTCACCCTTGAAGAAGAAACCAACGTTGGAAGAAACCGAGTTGGTTTCGAAACGTCGGGTTTCCTTTCGAGTATTGGTTGAAGCTACATTTTCGGACTTTACCTCTTACCCAACCAGGAAGATTTCTGCCGAATATGTTTACTTCCAAAAGTAATTCAGTATATGTATAATACTTTCTTGAGTATCTCAACCCAGCCCTCTTCTATGGCAATAGGCTTCATTCCATGTCAGAGATTGACGTAATTACAACGTGAAACATTTTTTTTTTCATTTTATTGAAGCCAAAAATAATATACCCTTACTCCTCTTGACGTAGATCCCTGCATTTATTATCTACCGTTTCAGAAAAGGTTAAATCTGTCATGGTCATTTATGTTTTTCTTTTTTGAAAGATTACTTGACCATTGCGCCAGCAGTGTGAGTCAGAAAAGTATCCCTTTTTCAGTACACCGATTCTGCAGCCAGCAAGATTTCCTTGAAATCAAAGGGAGCAAAAGCATAGCCTTCGCCCTTGAAGAACTTGTTCATGAACTCCACCCTGCACAAAGAAGACAAGCACATACTCGTAGATGGCTTTTTCAGCAATTAAATTACGTTAGTCACTCTGTATGGTTTCAATCTCCAAAGCCAAAAACATGGGCCGTACATCACGGTAAAGCTATTAAGGGTATGATAATAGTGAGTTTTAGTATTGCGTTTGCGTTAGCGTTGTGTGTTGCATACTGCGAGTGCGCGGAGCCCAAAAATCAGCCTTGGATTGGCGCATGGCGACTTCGCGCATGCGCAGTGTGGAGAACGCAACGCTAACGCAAACGCACGGCGCTTGCGTTTGCTCGTATACGCAATACTAAAACTCACTGCTGTCGTGAGCGGGAACGCCGGACCATGGGGCCTTTGATGCAGACATGCGCTATCTCGAGGCTGATAAAAAGAGGGGCTGCGAGAGTGTGCGCTTACTTCCAGTGTACGCTCCCTCGCAGTTTTATCAGCCTCGAGGTATCACAAACAATTGTCGAAGGCCCGCGAGCTCCGGCATTCCCGCTCATACTGTTCACGACAGCACGTGACTTCTACGAGTGTCAGTTTGCCGGGCCTTCAATCGGCATGGTATTCTTAAAGTGGCTTTTTATTGTCCGGAAGCGCATATAAAAGACCACACCAATATAAAATTACTGCGAGTAAAAGAGTGAGTAGCTTTGGTACTTTCCGAGGAGACTTGCAAAACACGAATTTTCAGCATTACTAGCATAACGTTGCGTAGTATTTACTATGCTACAAATTACGCAGTAAGATCATTTGGAAAAACTAATGCGTCGAGGAACTGAGGGAGAGGAGGAGACGAGAGGGGGCCGTCAGAACACCGAGCTCTGATTGGTTGGATTAGTGGGTAGACCTAAAGCTAGCTGCCCTTATCTCCACCATAGAGTTATTATTATGTACATAGCCTAGAGGTCCAGTGGCGTGCGGTTTCCAATTGAAGCAAACGGAAACGAGTCTAAAATTGACTTCCGGCAAGGCATTTCAAGAGGAAAAAGTGAGTGCATTTTCTCGCTGCTTGATTACAAGAGCAAATATTACGAATAGTTCGTACGTACTATAGTCGGTGACAACTCAAGAAGGTAGGGCTAGGGAAAGAAAGGTGGGACAGGAGGAAATGGACGCCACGCTGCCGAGGGGAGGAGGAAACCCCTCCTCTCGCCAGCATTGCGTACGCTTCCTTCTCTCCCACCTTCCTTTTCCTCGCCCTACCCTCTTAAACCTGCAACACACTATAGATAGCTTGGCAAATTTCTTAGTCATGTAGACAAAAATAATATTCAGTTACGGTGTTTTTATTTCAAACTCGGGGCATTGAAAACGCTGCTAAAACGGCTTCGTACGTGCACTAATACACACTGTCCGCCACTGCTCGCACGAACAGAGTATCGGCGTTTTTCTGTAGGAGGTTTACGTGCCAAAGCAATGAAGAGCATCTCGAAAATCAAGAGAGGCGTCAACAACTACGTACTAACATTGAATCAGTACCTACCTGCGCACCTAGACAATCAAAATAAAGTGAAGCTAAGTAACAAGTGCAATGTGCAATAACTAACTTTCGTTTTATTCAGTGTGATCCTCATGTAAGGGCGCGAAGGTAAGTTTGTTTAGTGTTCAAAACTCATATTTGCATGCTCAAAAATTAAAAAAAAACAGAAAACCAAAAACCTCTCATTGCTCGATAAATGCAGCACTATAACAAAAGAGAAACACATTTTATGTTGCGCGTACGTTTACGGTTTTCCGCGTTTTAACCGCTCGTATATTGTGGTCTTTTTAGTGGCAGATAAGTCTATCAAGTTTTCACCTGCAGCGAAGCGCTATCGTAGCGCTGCTCACCTGTCGTGAGCTACTTATCGTCTGCCATGAGCAACGGTTTTGACGGTGCGATACTAAGCTCGTGAACGCTCCAGTCAGCACGCGCTTAGCGCGAGGTCAGCGCTATGCGTGAAGCGCTCCGCTGCATGTGTGAACGGTGAACAGGCCTTTAGCGTCATCTGGATGTTGGCGCTCCTTGAACACGCCCTACGTTCTTTTAAACTTATCCCTGCTTAGCTTCGTCCCTTGTCTTTACACAGCGTTCTTGTCTTTAGACATCTCCTCAAGCGTGCGACGTACCAGTGGAGACGCAGCGCGTGCGGGAAGGCGGACAGCCCCTCCATGACCAGCAGGATGCTGACGGTGAGCACAGCCCAGGCGGCGAAGATGGGGAACATGGCGATGCCACCAATGAAGCTTCCGGACATGCCGAGTCCGATGCGCATCACCATCTGCCACAGCACCTCGGACAGCTCTGCGCGGATGACCCCCAAGGATGAAGACAGTCTACCGATTCTTGCATCGAAACTTTTTTACAGCGGAGCTGTTAAGGGCTAGTTTCCCCAGGATCGTGTCCCTCGCAAAGAAATGTAGACACCAGAACTCTGGACACCTACCGCCATCTATGAGCGACGGCGGCAAGCCACGTATCTGGTTGCCGCCGTCGCTCATAGATGGCGGCAGCCTTTCCACTCTGGCTTGCCGACTTGGGGCCGGCCATTAGTTCCCATTGTGCAGCTCCGCTGGTTTTCCTTCCTCACGAAAATGGAAAAGCTGTTTTGTTTTGTTTTTAGATAGCATTTTTATGGTAATTAAACCTGGGTATTGAGAGCGTCCGTTCTGCCGTGGCTAGAGTAGTTCATTTAAGGGAAAAACTTAAGTTTGCACTTCATTGTACATCAATTTCAGTTATCCGCTACATTTGTCGGAAAGTGTTTTTTTTTTTTGTCAAACGTAGCGGGGCAAGTTTAATTTGGTACACAGCTGCGCGCCATTTCAATTTCTTCACTAAATGTATATCGGGAGGTGCTTCCACTTGCATTTGGCGGGAAAGCGTAAATTGTCCAAAATCTATACACCAATCGAATTTAAAAATAATCAGAACTAAAACGGCATCGCGCTGAGGCAGAACGAGAGCGCCGAGCTCGGCGGTGCATCTGAAGACTTAGAAACGCTCCCAATTGCTATCCCAGTACAACTACTTTGGCAACAACCAAAAGCAAAAATGAAGATTTGTTTTGTACAGCTTTAATTTGCACGCGAGTGCAGACTTTCCCAAAGCACAACTGCATATCGTATTTAAAGGTGTCGCCTGCATATGCTCTAAAATATGCTTACTCTATAAATTACTGCTGAAGAGATATGCAGTTTCAGATTTCAGTTGTACTTCAGACCACGCTTCCGGCGAAGATCTCCAACCAAACGTTCGATTCCCTTTTCCCGTACACTGCGCGACGTTGTTCGCGCGAATAAAGACATCAGCGCTTTTCGCGCCTTTACTTTGGCTGCTGGTGGGCACCAAATTTCGCCGCTTCGGTTAGTGTTTCGGCTGAGGGTTCTTCGCCATAATAGTACTCGTAGCTCGGATGACATCCGTTGAATTCTAAGAACGGAAGGAGAAAAACTACTCGTCTCTCTGGTCGCCACCAAAGGAGACTGCTTGCGATAGCCTTTGGGATCCATTTGCAGCTCTTCAGACGTTAGTCAGGCTTGGCGCTTTCGATCTACCTCATTGGGGCGCCTCTTTTGCACCTATTTCTTTTTTAATCTTATTTGATGCATAATTATGCACCAAATTATACATATAATTATGCACCAAGTCATGCAGTGCAACTAAATTTAGCTTCGAATTTAGCCGCGAAGGACAGGCGCACACGATCGCATGGTTAGATGGCCCCAGAAAAATGTATCGCTTTTGAGAGCCGGTGATTGCCCGTTCGCGCTAACAGTGTCCAGCGGGATACAACGCAGAGCGGTATAATCCGAAATAATAAATTGAAGGGCCCTCAGAGTGACAGAGTTGGCCCCGACCCAGCATCGTCGACGTTCAAAATGTTACTCGTGGAGGTTCGAGGCGAGCGCCAAGTGTTACAACAGAAGACAATGCGGCAGTCGTACCGCAGTCGTAATTTAGATGGAAATATTTTAAATGGCATGCAAAAAACAGAAAGAAGAAACAGGCAATCCGATGTTCGAGCAAACTATGGTCATGGAATCTAGTTACTGGAGCTCAATGGCGACATTAGCGAGTTCACGAAACAAACGCATGTGCTCTCTTGGCACGGCTTCATACCCGTCAATAAAGCAGCGCGAAAACTGACATCCCAGCCGCACGGTAAACTCATTACCATCAAGGGACATTAACTGATCTACCAATCAGCGCGCTTCACTCCTAACGCAGCGCGGTGCGTACGCGACGTTCGATGTCAGGAGCATGAACTGATTCCGCGGTCATTTATTGTAATTCGAATAAAATCACATCAAATTTTGCGTGTTGCTGGGGCATATAATACGTGCTTTCGTGCAGAGTTGCAAACCGCATGGGCGCCACAACTGCTTGAATGGTTAAAACATCAAAATAAAATAATTTCTTGAACGCGCGAAGCTAGGTTTCAGCAACAAAGTTACACATATTTTTTTCTACGTATTTGACGCAGGCGGGATGATACATTTTCGTCTGACAGTGGGTTCGTCGTGATAAATCTCACAGAGTGGCCTCTTGCAGCGTTGAAGAGAAATAAAGATTAAAAAAGATGCCTTCTAGCGGCTATTGCGACCGACCGAGGGAAATTAATGTGAATGTGTCTCGTACGCGGAAATGGCTCCTACAAATCGTACCTGCTAATTATTTAATTATTTTTCAGTGTCTACCAGCACCGTACTATACTTAGTAAACAAGCAAAAAAGTATACTCTTCCAATCGGCCACAGCCTAGAACATTTGAAAGCCGTATTCATTACTCAAAGAGGCATATCAAGATTTTAACGGCAAATAAGACACAAAATCTTATGTTTTGGTCTATCCTCTAGCAAAACACACACAAAAAAAACAACAGCTCCTTCAGAAAGGAGCTTCACACGTGGCGTGCGCATATCTCATTGGTGTCGGGTATGAGAAGGGCCCATGCCGTGTGCTGGACAGAGAAAATATATAATTTGCACATCATAAATACGACACAGAACAATTCTTTAAAAGTCCGACGTCTAAGCGGTATTCACAAGAAGAAAAAAATCAGCTAACGGGTGTGAGTGACGTCAGCTTCCGGTGCTAGACGGCGCAACTTCAGCTTCATCGTTCTCACATGAGTAGCGACAGTGGGAGTATGGTTGCATTTAGATGGAGGCGACCGTAGCGGGTCAAATTGAGTTAGCGCATAGAATGCACTTTAACCCCGGCGTTTACATGGATTCACATCGACCGGTGACGACACCTCGTGTCAAATGACCAGTGGTCGTTCCCGGTTTGGCCAGAGTGCCGGAGGACCCGACGACAACGGGGGGACGTGACGGCGATCGGCGACGACGCAGTCTGGACGGCGTGGCACAAGGCGGGGAGGGGGGAGGGGGGTTGAAGGCTATCTTTCAGTTTTTTGCCCCTCCTCCTCCTTCATTTTCCGACCTTCAGGAACTCGATTCGATTTTCTAAAGCAGGAGCACACAACTCGAAAATGCACGCAGGCGCAGAAAGCCAGAAAAAAAAAAACGTTTATTGGGAACCGCGCGGGTTTCCAAACATCTGGTAGGCAGGTTTTCAATACATCTGCAGCATCATCGCACTGGTTGCCGTCTCCCAGCACCATCTCGCAGGTGTCACGTCCGCGGGTCGCGCAGAAAGTGCCTGCGGGCCGCATGTTGTGCACCCCTGCGCTAGAGTTTTCACACGAAGGGCTTGACTCGGATAGACAACCTCAAACCAACCCCCTATACAAACGAGATCGGACTCGATCTGATGCGCTGAAGCTAGAGAATCAAAAGCGTTTACACGGGAAGACTTGATCCGCCACTGCGCATTCATGTAAACGCAGCCCATGCCCGCGTCAGCATGCCAACTTTAGCTGCTTCCCCTCTCTCGGTATCAAATCTTTTAACGGCAATAATATATCGCTAAAAGCCACTCTCATTCGCCGACACACGAAGAAGCGTTTCTTTTATTGCCCGAGTCAATCGCCCCCGCCACTTCGGGACGGGGGATGACGTCACCGCCATGGCATCACAAAAGCTGGACGTCGCTGACACGCGGGGTGGAGGGGGGGGGGCGGGGGGAAGGGAGGGAGGGGAGGGAATCTGAAAGATATCTTTCTGGCGTAAATACGTCTTGTCGGTTTGCCAACAAAAACTCGAAAGTCAGAGGCGTGCAAACTCAGACGTTAATCTCGCCATTTTCTCGTAAGCAACGTCAGTGCATACTAAGACGTACAGACATACGTACACAACGCGTTGAAGGGCGTCTTGTGAATCTTTGGGAATGCTCTCGCCTTGCACGCGCCGAGCAGCCGATGACAACCAGCAGGCGTGACCGTCAGCGCATGGCTAAACTCTCTACTAGCACACCCTCACAAAAGAGCAGTAGCCGTCCTCTCACGGGAGTGTGCCAGGGCTGAGCGCCCATAGTCGGAGGTACGAGGCCGTGTTGGAGATGCCAGCGCGAGGCAGTACTCGACCGTGTGGATGATCTGGTGGATGAACACGCCGCCTGCAGGTTGCCCGCCGTGTCCGCCAGTCCTGGGGCTCCACGAGCGCTTCCGCCGGAGCGCTGCTCGCCGTCACCGGGGAGGTGCCGACGACGAAGAGGCCGTGGAGCAGCTCGTCCTGGGACGGCGCTGGAAGCGTGCTGTCCGAGCGCAATCGGAGGCGTACCTGTGCCCGGGAGCGGCGTCCGACTCCGACTCGGTTGACTATTGAACTCGGACCCAGGCAGAGCGTCTCAGTCCGGACGTCAGGTCCGCAGAGCTGGGAGGCAGCCCTGGCCGCGGTCGGGGGGATAACTCACTTGGGTTACGTACCGTCACTGGTAACCCGAACTCTTCGGCGCAGGCCACGCGCGTGATACTATACTGCGGACAACTTTCAGTGGCCATGCAGTCCTATAGCTATAAGAACGCTGGCTCCGCCGCACCGTGAGCGCCGACCAAAGCTACGCATGCAAACTTCTTTCCACTTTATATTAATATATTTATATTTATATTATCATGTTTATTTTTTGTCTCCTCAGGAGAGCCGCGAGCTACCGCAGGATTGGCGGAACGGTACAGTGCAGATTTAAAAAAAAAAAAAATGGTGATGGTTGTTTTCATGGAGCTTCTGGGCGAGAGTGAGGTGGTAAGGCAGCGAGTGGATGGTGCTGCCCTTTTATTTGGCCTTTGCTGCTGCTGCCGGCTGGGTGGTCTTGCAACGCCCCACATTGTCATACACAGACCGGACTCAGCGGGGGAACACAAATCGAAGATTAGAGTATCTCAGGGCACGCCACCTGCTGAGCAGACAGACGGGCGATGAAGCGCTCCAGTCGGGGCCGTGCTCCGGTCGTAAGCAGCACCGTTCGTGTAGGCCCAACACTCAGCCAGCGAGAGACTGGCGTGTAAGACGACCGTGAATTTCTGGCATGCAAAGAAGTGAAATGTTCCCGTGTCCACTGGGGGGCAAACGCATGTGGGTGACAAACGTCGTTGTTCGACTGAAATGACATTAAAACTTGTCGGCAACTATAGGTGGATTTTTCTGAATGTTTCGCATCTGGTATGGCGAGTGCATCTTATAACTGCTCCCAGCGAATTATATTTCGCTGTTAGCCAATAAGAAAGCCGAAAAGTCGAATCACGGGGCCTGGGGAACATATGAGACACGCGGCAGCCCTGCGCTTTCGCCAGCGACTATAGAAAACGGCGATGGACGCAGGTACGAATATTATTGCCTACGGAACTGTGAGGATAAATAGCCATCAAAAAAGCTGTGTCCCTGCTCTGACGTTTGCTTGGCTATGACTCCTGATGCCTCGTATCATATAGACGGGGAATACTCATATTCAGCCGCTTAGGCGAGCACATTACGTAGAGGAGTGGCACCCTCCTGGCGAGTGTAGATCGTTTGAACTAGAGTTTGAACCCTCCTATCGCGTAAATACTTTAGACCGAAGGCTGCCCTCTTCTTTACTTAGAGTGTTTTGGCTGCCCACTGATATCAAGAAAAAAATCAAGCCTCAAATCAACTGATGGTCTTGGTGGGAAGTCGCGTTCTTTGTACATGAAGCGCTAACGACACTTCTGAGATAACAGGTCGTCCGGTGCGGGAAAAGGCGAGTCAGGAAATCTTCGACAAGGTACCTCGAGAGGTGGCTAATTTTTGTAGCGGGTCTATCTCCAAAGGGCTACTCTGCAACCAAACGTTTTGGTACTTTTTGTTTTGTGACCACACAGGCACGCGACCCAGGCAGAACGAGTAGGCAATCGTGTAGAAGCACTTTAGCTCTGGCTTTTTAATAACCATAACACGCCTTGGATTAAGACTACTACTTCCTCTGCACATTGTTTCGGGATTTGTACATGTTAAAATTAGATAGGTTCCAATCACCTCGTTCGGCAGTTGAATCGGTACAAAAGATTGATAGCCTCCTGATACGCGTAAATCGCGTGCGCGCGCCGCGTATTATTTTTAAAGCACGCTGTCGAAACTAGAGACGTTTCACGCAATACCTGCCCGGCATGTAGCTTTCCTAATGACACGCAATCAATGAGAGTAGACTTTCAAAACAAAAGAGGTAATCACCAAGTTGACTTAAGTAAAATTAGCTAGAATTCATTACATTCAATCTGTCAAAAAGATTCGACCAAAAATAGGTTAAATTACTGAACTTGAACGGAACTTTTTTTCCATTGCTGAGCCCACCGCTTTTGATTAGCTCTTTTCCTGTAGCAGTCCATGCACGCGTTGTCTTCCAGTTGCCAGGTCAATATTCGAACATGTTTAAAGGTGTATAAACAAGAACAAATGAGCCTGCCAGTTTCAGAGTATCATAATCAAAACAAATGTTGTCGTTTTTGGCAGAACGAATTCTGTCGTTATGAGTGCCACCACTGCCTAAAATGAACAATCCAATAAGAACAA
>JAZHYW010022238.1:0-74445 GCA_037355805.1 Ixodes ricinus | reverse complement strand
CAGATTGTTCTCATTTATGACACCGACTTATAAGCAGTAAAATTTGTCTCTTGTCACTGGCCTGCCTGAATAAAGTGGCACAAAAAAAACTGGTGTCGTTTTGGGGCAAACTTTGCTGCGCGCGCACAGTGGCCTCGTTTCTGTTGAAGACAGCGTGAGAAACTCTTGTGCAGCCATTGCCCCTGTCTGAATTTACAACGGGAGCCAGTTAAGTAGTAAAAAACAACTAAATTTGCTTAACTTAGCAACCTTACCATGTCTTACGCATGCTTACTCAACTCGACATGGTGAATACTAGAGAGTTTCTAGAAGTAAACATATCTCTGGATAATAAACGCGAAAGGTCACACTTCCCAAGTTAATATATTCTCTAGATGAACAGAAAAGCTATAGAGGAATTTTGCTGACTGGACTTCGCTGTGTGCTCCTGAACCAACAAGAGTTTTTTTAGGCTGGCTCGTTCGTGATGTTTTAGGTTGTGTTTATATTAAAAATATAAATTATTTCATCTGACATATTTTAGCACAAAGTCATCCAGCGATGCATTACATTAGGGTGAAAGCAAGAAAGCTGAGAAGTCTTGATATATGTACGTACGTTTTAACTCAAATTATAAGTAGTAATATATGTCGTTCCTATTTGCATATATATTAACGGAAACATGCTTACTCTTAATACTAGGAAAAGTAACGATGTTGAACTATACAAAATGCGAAGAATTCAAGATAAATACATACTATCTCCACAGCTGAATGCATCAACAAGCACAACAAAACCAATTTTACAAAATTCAAAAGTCACCAAGGGAAAAACACGTAAACAAATAAGCTATTCACAAATTAATCCAAGCAATATTGGTCCTAGAAGAGTGACAGCATTTTCAGGGAGAACCACAAGCCGCGTGTTTTAGAAAAGGGGTCAGGGACTCGTGAAGCAGCCTCGTCACAATTCTTTTTATTCATCTGTGTTGTTTATGCAATGTTTATAAAAGCTAAAAGGAAACATTATATTTGGAAGCTTCGAAGTAAAAAAAAACACACAATAAACAAACCGTTTTGGAGAATAAATAAAATGATATACTGCTTGTGCACGACCTCTCGACATTTCAAGCAAATTGACTCTTGGGGGAAGTCGGTCCTCGAGGTACGTGGGGCTGGGGAAAAACTTAGGGAAAGAAGCTGATGGTCTTCTGGCAGAGGAGGGACATCCATAGAGGGCGATCAGGTCATCCAGAAACTCGCCCGTAGTCCATTAGAGAGCCGCTCCTATTTGGTGACGCACTTTATATGTGTTCCGAGGTTGGCTTTGGGCCAACCCTGTTTTAAAAACAAAACCAACAAAAAACTGGTTTATTGAAATATGAGTGTATGGAAGATGGGACGAGGCTAATGGTTCCGAAGCATGAAAGTGCAGGGACACGCCACCGCGCTTTATTCCGGGGCCATCAAAGGCGCCTGAGCTTCTTTTTTGTCTCGGGCTGATTGGCTCTTCGCCGCCGCTTCTCACGGTCAACGAGAAAGGTTCTGCTCTATTTTGTTTTAGCACAAACGAAGGCTTATTGGAGGAGCAAAAAACTTTGATTGGTTCAACAATAAATGGAGGCAATGAGACATCGATAGAGCAAATGACGGGCGTACGTTCACGTGTTTTCTTCGGGATTCGTTCTTCGCCGTTCCTATTGGCTAAAGCCGCAATCTCGTTGGCTGCGAACCGTTAAGAAGATGCCCTGGAGCTTGCCACGTCCTGCGTTAATAAGGTGACTATGGGAGGAGTTTAGGTTTCAATGGGTATTCGCCAATGTTTAGCGCCATTTTTCGGCAAATGAGTAAGCGATTTTATTGGCCTTGTGGAAAGCGTTTCAGCAGCTATGATTCCAGCATGGTTACTGCGAGCGAAGGCGGACTGAAGTTGCAACGTGATGCAATTAAATCGTTTTGCTGCTTGCGGTTCACACTTACTCACTACGGATGCCATCCCATGAGCGTCCACAAAATGTCGGACAGCCGCGCGTCCGTTACCCTTACGGTTGCGCATAGGAGCTGTTGCATAGGCTCATAGAGCTTTCGGTCTTCGAAAGTCAGAGCCGCATGACAATAAAGCGGTTCTAGGTGGCATTGGTCTAGCGAATAGCCCATCACGGCACCGTCAATTCCTAAACTTCGGGAAACAAAAAAATCACTTTGAGCCAAGAAAAATCGTCATGTCACGTCACATTTGGAAGCTGAAATGACGCGTCACTGCCGCAGCTCGGAACCAGCAAGGGGCTTAAATCAGCAACGGCTGTCGTCTACCCAGTAATCGAATTCGAAACTAACAGTGCACAGAAAGCTGGTCAGGAATCGAGTCCACCGAAACCAATGGCCAGGATGGTCTGATCGGTTAAGCCGTCGCTCCGGACGAGCGAAGATTGCAGGTTCGATTCCCGCTCCTGGCCCCATATTTCGCTAACTCTCTTTCCTTTCTTTTCGGCTAACTATAATGCAATAAATTCAATAATCACTTTCTCCCTATTTCGTTCCCAATATTACTACGGCTGCGCTTGCCACTGTTCCATTACTCACATCATATATATTAACAAGTAAAGAGATGAATATCATACCAAATATCATATCATATCATGAATATCATATCATACCATAACGAATATCATGCCATGTAGATGATGATGTTGTGAATGGAAATATGGACCTTGCTAAGTAGCCGGACCGTCACCTTCTTAACCGAAGCCACGTACGGGAAACTTCTTTAGCCACGAAAGATTTGCCTCACGTTGGACAAATGGAGAAGCAGTAAATCACAGCACGAAGACCTCGCATTGAGCACAAAGTCATCGCACTCAGTCGGAGCAGCAGCCGTGACGTCGGCAAGGGAGCGGCCCGTGCGAGCACAAACGTTCGCTCTTTCGTCCGCATCCGATCATCCTTTCATTATAGCATGTGAAGTTCCGACCAGGCCCGAGTTTCCTTCCTTCTCTTTGCCTATCGGAAACGTAACTACGCGCAGAAAAATTAAACGAGATTCATCATTTTGCAGACCACAAATAACAACGCGTAAATGAAGTTTTGGTAAATATGTACTATATTCTCCTACAGTGCTATGAAAACCTAATTGCACTGTTGCTAAGAACCAAAAACGGTGCGCAGCAAGGGACATAATATACGACATTTGACTGTGTGTGTCTAAGCACTGCTTCTTGGTTCATAAACACGGGCTAATTTTATCCTGAGTTTTAGTTTTTATCAAGAGCCGTTAGTCATGTTTACTGGTTCACAAATTCAATCCAAGACAGATTCCAGATACTCTTCAATATGAAACCTGCATCACGGTTGCTGTTAAATGAATTCACTATTATCTATCTCGTGATTGTGGCCGAATAAAATAAGAGTACATCATCAGCCTAAAGAAAAACAAAAACGATGGATTATTTTCTAGGTTGTGATTTAAAATCTTGTCAGAGCATACACTGCAGACATCTACCGCCGTACCGTCGTTAATTGTGTTAACACCTGACGAACTTTTGCCAGCTTTTGCTTCGCATGCGTCATAGTAGCGTGAAGCACGAGCGTCGTAATAGCTTTCTTAGCTTCTGATGTAACGATTTCATAGTAAATGCATCTGTGTTTTAGCTATATCAATCCTAACGAACACTTTATCTGGATTTTTCTGATTTAATTACGGAGACTCTTCCCTAAAGTAGAATGCAAAAAGCATATTTACATAACAAAGTAAGTAAGTTAAGAAGAAAATGCCTAAATAAATTAATAAAAACACAAAGCAGAAACAAACATACAAATAAAAAATAGATAAATATAATTAATTAAGAGATATCTCAAGAAAAATATTTAACAACGAGAAATAAAGAAATACAAATATTATGCGACTAAAAAGAACAAATTCATAGTATAAAAATAAAAAGATACAACAAATAAATAAAATAATAAATAAATACACAATCATTCAATGTCCACGACCTAAGTGTGAAGGCAAAACGTTATCGTGGAAACCGACGCAGGATGCGCTACTTGACTACTAATTTGCTTTGGGACTGCGTCCGCCACCGCTTGTAATGCTAATGAGTACACTGTCCCGCATAATAAACTCCCCCACCAGCTGTTGGCTTAATCAGGTTTCGCCTGCCACCTCAAAAAAGGCTGCCGCAAAAGCAGATTGCGCGGGATGACAGCCAGCTCGTGGACACGAACCTGTGCACATCCTAATCAGATAAAATATCTTTCCAGTTCAATGCCTTGTCAAACCACGTAAATAGGTTTAGTAATGCGTAGGTTGCTTTAGCCTTTTGACATAAAGCTTATACAGGCTTAATCATGCTGACAAAGACCGGAACGCACACTGTCTGGTGAGCACAAACTACCACCTCGCTGAACCGTCACGTCGGGTGACATAACTTTCTTCGCCATATATGTAGAGGAAATTGACATCGCGCGACTTGAGGTTACAACACGTAAGAGCGTGACATAATTTCCCCACTAAACTTATTAAGAAATTGACGTCACGCGACAGCTCTTCCCTGTTAAACTTTGCGGCAAAAATGAACGTCACGTAACGAGGTCACGTTAGGTAATTTACCCCGCTAAATTTAGCGGGAAACAAATAACGTGAAGGTTCTTTGTAAGGGATGTTCATGGCGGTTTTCGCATGACATTCAACTGACAAAGACAGATGTAAAAAAATCCATGCATTAAAATTATACTACTTACGTTCATTTACGAAACAAAATATATATTTTTTGAATTAATAGTAGATGCATATATTGAGCACAGTAATATTATATTAGCAGAAAAACTAGGTGGTGGCGTATTAATTGCGCTTCACTTTTCGCTTGAGCCAAATCGAAGGTTAGATAAAGAATGGTATTCAAAATGCTTATGGCTAGAAATTAAGACTGCGGATGGTTTTAATTACCTTATAGGAAACTACTTTTTCACACCGCTATGAAATCATTCAATTTTTATTGAATATCTTGAAACGCTGGTAAAGCATGTAAACTTCAATTGATACATATTTCAAATATACGGGTATTTTAACCTTCCTAGAATAAATTGGTCATTGGGCGTTGTAAACAGTGGTGATTTTATCACGTAAAATAGGACAGCTGGGTTATTATTTTTATAATTCTTTTGTGGGCTGGATCAGCTTAACAGGCTCGAAAGCTCCGAGGGAAAGGGTCGTGGCCTAGTGTTATTAAATATTAAAAAAATGATCAATTAGTACTGTTTTGATCTCTCTAAAACAAATGGATGGATGTCGTTTACCTCTCAAGGTTCAAATATGGCTACCAAGAGAGTTGAACGTATCGAACAGACCCTCTGCTTCCTGTAACCCCAAAGGAGATTATCTGGGATTGTATAGATACTTTCATAATTATAACAGGGACCACATTATTGCAATAGATGACTTCAGTCTCGCAACAGAAGTGTTTACTTCAGTTGTGCAATATGCTATTAGTATTATCTTCGAAAACGCATTTACTCCTGGACGGGTTTTTCAAGAATTTAAAAATGTACCTTTAAAAAAATATATTATCGTAAACTTAAAAAAAAACAAAACACTGCTCTAGTGTTTGGTACACTAAATTAATATTTACTGTGCTCTCACCAAGGTATTGTTCCCGAGCGATAAACAGTTATATCTTGATGATATCGAATACTGTCTGCTGTCTGAACCGCCGCCACAAAATTATTTGGAAGTTTGCAAACAGCACACTCGTAACGATGCACACGAAATTTCACTGCAGATTTGTTCTAATGGAAACATTAAGTACTTTTCGTCCGTACCAGAGGTGGCAGATTGTTTTGCAGACTACTTTAGTATAGACTGCACAATTGTTCAGCTAATTATTCAGCCTATTGACATTGTAGTAAGCTGTAAGGGATGTTATATAGGGTTTTGAAGTAGATACGGATAAAATCGAGGACGGTTTCTGAAACCATAAATCGAGGTTATCTACTGGGGTAGATTGTACTCCGATATTTATAATTAAAGGTTGTTGTGACTTGTTTGCACCGATTTTGAGACGCATTTTCAACCTTCCACTTTGCTCTGGTGTGTTCCCATCGCTCTGGAAGAAAGAGGTTGTCGTAATTATCGGCTGGCTTTTTTGCTCTGCGGCTTATCTAAGGCGTTTGAGAGAGTGACTCATAAACGTATAATTTACTACTTTCATCAAAAACTTGATGACTTTCCAGCACGGGTTTATTATGGGACGGTTAGTTGAAACCAACTTGTACTCATTTCTATACTTCGCTGCAGCAATTGTTACGAACAGGGGACAGGTAGATGCTATTTATTTCGGCATGTCTAAAGCATTGGACAAAGTTGATCATGAGCTATGTTGCTTCGCAGATCATCGTTATACGGTTGTTGTTCTGATCTACTACATCGGTTTAGAAGTTATTTGTTATGTTGTACGAGTCATGTCCGAATTTTCTAGTGTCCATTCTAAACTATTTTGCTCAACTTCAGGTGTCCCCCAGGGTCTATTCTTGAGCCTATGTTGTTTCTGATATCTATTAAGGATATAGCCTTACGTGTCAAAAAAGCTGAGCTCTTACTGTTTGTGGATTATATTAAGATTTCTATGCGCGTTTCTACTCCTCTTGATTGTAATGCTCTTCAGCACGACGTAAACAACAAACTGCAATTGTGTTTGGTAAATAATTTGCTCCCAAATCCTACCAAAACGAAGGTTCTCTCTTTGAGCAGACGACACGCTGTTATGCATTTTACTTACTCTTTGGGAGGAACTCCAATCGAACGCGTGTCTGTAACGAAAGTTCTCGGCGCGTGCATTGATAGAGCGTTGTCATTCAATGCTCATGTTTCTATTATTGTTGGCCGTGTGATAAAACCCTTGCCATTATATCTTGTATAACTCGAAAGTTACACCCTACTTGTTTGATTCGTTAATTTTGTGCTTTAGTTCGTTCCCGGCTAGAATTTGCCTCAGTGGTTTGGAATTCTCTAAGACGTACACTGTCTCTAAGCATTGAATCGCTGCAAAAAAAGAATGATACATATTGTATATGCCAGTCACTTTCAGCGTCGCTTTTATTTATGAATTATTATTATTATTATGAATTTATTCTAATAATGTTTTCCTTAGGTGTTTGTCAAATAAAAGATTCGAGCGTGATTTGAGTTTTTTAAAAGGTGGGTGATGGTTAGATTGGTGCTAACCTATTTTTAAATTCTGTCTATTTTCATGTTCACTTGTCGCGTTACCAGATATTTGAGTGTCTTTAACGTTCAATTCCTGTCTACATTCTCCCCACAAATTTCATTCAAATGCAAATTTTATTTAATAGTCAAATCCTGTAGCTTGGACATATTCACGGATCCCTCAGTTTTTCGCCGGGACTATGAGGGCCTAGTTGAATGTTAAAACTGTACTACATTTTGTGTAAAGTGTGCACACTATTTGTAGTCGTGTTGCTTTGCACAATTGATGTTGTGCTTGTATTGTTTCTTATTTTTAACTTCTTGTGCGTACCAATGTGAAGATGCGCGTTGTTGTTTTTGGGGCATATAAAATAAACAAATTCTTATTATTATTATTATTATTATGAAACTTGAACAATCTAAGGACTTTGAAGCGCCTCCTTTCCCGCAAAGCATTTGGGAGCGCCAATCGCTGTGAACTACGAAGCCAACTCGAAGAATGCGAAGACAAAGGCGGCTAAATGAGTGTGCAGACGCAAAAGGCGATTTACCTTTGAATCTACTGTAGAGTCAAAGGCAGCTAGGCTTGGTGTCCACCCACTAATCGTTCCAATGAAAGCTTGGCGCTCTGATCTCTCATCACCTCCTCTCCCTCCTTTCTCATCGCAAAGTAACGCTGGCGGATACGAAACGGAGCATAGAGCGGAATATACTATACATAGTTTTTATGTGACGTCACTTGCCCTATTCCATCCCGCCGGCCGCCATTACTGTACTCCGTCTCACTAAAACCGTGCAGAACAGCCAAAGCTAGAAAAAGAGAGCGTATGCCAACCTGTTCAAGAGGAGGGAAAGGAGGAATTAATCAGAAGGGCTGGGATTCCCCCGTTCCTCCTTGCCCTCCTCTTGAACAGGTCGGGATACACTCTCATCCCCGTAGCTTAGGCTGTAGTGCACGGTTTTAGTGAGACGAGGCATAGGTACTGAAAAGCAGACGAGGAACCCGCCGCCGCTCGTACGCTGGTCTACTACCACATCGTTACGGCGTGTGTATCGTGCGTATGTTACAGCATCCACATGACTACAACACGAAGTGACCTTCCGAAATGCAGGATCATTGAACTGAACGTTTTAACTAATTAAACAGGCTCCACCGACTCGTCGTTGTTTCTGCTGGCCCCTCGCTGGTCGGCTCCTACCTAGCCTCGGTCCCCCGGATCTCTAGCCAGACAGGCAGTCCTAACACTCTCCGCGCACGCACACAATGACATGAAGCTTTACTGTTCTCCTCCGCGGTGAGCGCGTACCTGTTCTTTGGCGGAGCGCACGCGCCCGCGCCTGCCCCGTGCTGGGAACGAACTCCGCGACTTCAGCAGTAGCTTGTCGCGTGCCCTCCGTGCTGAAAACGTTTTGTGTAACCCGGCCATTTCTTCCTCAATTTCATCGGTATAATCACCTTCATCACCTCACCTGTGAACACACAGCCGAGGAGGCAGCCGGCGGTTGTACGGGCTTCTGCCTTTTGGCCGCCTGAGGCACTCGGCTTTGCGGAAGCTGTGCCAATAAATGCCTTTATCGCCTCTATAAAATGCGTAGGAAAGGAACACACCGGCGGCGTCCCCTTTGTCACCTGTTGTTAGTAAAGAGCCATGATTCTAGAGAGGGTCCAACTCAAAACTGGGAGCTTTTGCAGTTTAGTGGCAAACGCCTCCATCGGAGGTTTGGTCGTAAGTGCGCTTGCGCTGCGTTATCGTATGGCTGGGAGGAAAGCAGGCGGAAAGGCGGAGACGCACGTGGACGAGCAACGCGGTCGTCCCCTGTAGCTCGTATTGCAAACATGGCCCGTACACCACGTGACCCCAATCAAGCAGTTAGACATTCGTTGTAATAGAGGATCACTAATTGTTCGCTGCAACCTAGCGGTTGTCGCCGCCTACTGGACGGGAAGCAATTCTGTACGAATTGCCCGGGACGAGTGTGCCCATCATTATTACGACGGGATTTAAAGGAAACTGAAGTGGTTCTGTGTTGAAAAACACTTCAATGGCCTTCATTCGGCCTCCAGGATCACGAATATCGAGATTATTTTAACTTGGTGCACGGAGGCTGCATAAATTGATTCAAAGTACCACCAAGCCCCTCCTTCCCGGACGTGACGTCACACTAAGAGTTTTCGAACTCTGCTCTCGCGCATCTTCAGCGCCTGTCGCTAAGCATGCACGCGCACTTTGCCATTTTCAGGTCAGAAAGAACGTCACGGCTGTGGTCAGCGCGGAAAATTATACCTGTCAAGCTTGCAATTGCACGCGCTGCCCACACGTGCGGCGCGCTTGGCGGCCCAAGACCTAGTATGACGTCACGACTGGTCAGGGTTTTTCGCGTTTCTCGCGTTTAGTTACGTACTGAGGAAAATGAACGCGGTATTCGATTCACGGGAAGATATTCGCCAGAATTCACCTCTAACTCGTTTTTTTCAGACGTGTTCAGCCACTTTAAGGTTCTTACAAATTCCGGAAGTTTTTTCGTGGTGCAAACCTTGAGCGAACGTAATCTGAGTACAGCGGCTAAAAAGGACCTACCGATGAGATTGATCTGTTGGCCGCTAGGGGCATCCTGGTCGGTGATTGAGTTATGTCCCCTCCTTTTCTATTATACAGGCCGGCAAGGCTCGTTGTTCACCGCGTTCTTAGCCCAGGCGGCTTGTGGGCACGCATTCGTGGTTTGTATCGTCCATGAGAGTCGAAGGTTCGCCTCTACATTAAAATATGTGCCTGTGCTTAAGGTATTTAAAGTCTCAGCATCTGAGCTGTACAAACTCGCGCCGCCACCGAAACACTGTCAGCACAAGTGGGCTACGAACAGCACAGAAAAAAGGAAGTTCGGAAGCAAAGTTAAAAGCGAATAGAGCAGCACCGCTGTTCGTAAGCTACTGGGAGGTTTGTCAGTCTAACGTTACACTACGAGACACCGTAAAACGGCCTCGGCCGCTGTGGCAAAGCGCACAGTGTACGAACGTAAGGTTTCAGCAAGTCAAGTGTTAAGTATGACACATGTACCCCCTCACCGGTAATGAAGCAACGACCACAGACACAGTGGTTGTCGAAGTTGTTCAAATCCTTCCGGTGTGCGAGCATGATCGCTCCGGTGTTTCTCTGACAGCAGTTTGGTGCGTTCAAACTGTCGGTTTATCACTTTTGGCAAACAATGCGACCATATATTTGGCACTGTTTTACCTCTCCTCTACGGAGGACTCAGTTCTGCTGCGGCAACCAAGCATCGTGCACATCGGTATTGTTGCACCAAAAGTGTGTGCGAGTTCACATAACATGAAATACAGAAATGCGCACCGAAAACCATGCAGCATCGGCCAGCGTTGCCGTTGGCGGCCTGAGACCGAAACTATGTCTGTCCCTGGTGGTGAAGGCAGCATATCCCATAAGCCCCTGCCAGTAACGTCCGTGAAAACTACGTACATAGAGCTCCAGGTGTCGCGGCGCTCAGACACCTGGGTCGGAGATCGAGAGCGATCCGCCCAGGGAGCGCTCTTGGAGGAGAGGAAAGCCATCGGAATACACCCCACGATCACGTTGCCGTGTTCTTTTTCCACCACAACGATCTGGCGCGCTCTCGAAACAGTGCGCTGAAGGCACTACAATAATTCTCCATTAAACGGAGTTTAGCAGTGGTGATGCACTGGTTAAACTTCTTATCTCGAGTGGATGCACCAAGAGCTCACTGGGGCTGACTAACTTCATGCCATGTCTGACAAGACACACAACACAATCATTACAAACGCCCTTCTGTTCCTTAACTAAAAAAATGAAGCGCTTTAGAGTTATTGCGGGATTGTGCGCAAGTCTGGAAAGAACGTGCCCGCCTCTATGTTATCCGGGTCTCCAGGGCAACGCTCGAATGCTCGGGGTGCATTCTCGCGAGAGCGCGGTCGCTCGCGGCGCTGTCGTCCATTAAATATTCACGCGCGCCCTTCGGCTCCCGACAGTCGTTTGTTTTCTACGGTCCGGCCAACGTACAATAGCGACCGTTGAAAACCCCGCAGCCTATCACGCGTTTCGCCTCCCCGGGGCAGCAGTAATACCTAGACGGGAGTCATACGCAGTACCAAAAAGATGACGTATACTGCATGCGAGCGTTTTTCTCTAGATCCACAAATCCGTCATCCTCTCGGGAAAGTTCTCTCTTTTCTTTTGTTGTAACATTCACTCATTTTGAATGGGGAATGTCCTCGCGCTATGTTGCCTCCGGGTTGAATTAAGAATGAGCCGCAACTTCGCCGGAATGGCAACCTGCTTCGGGAAACGTGAGGCCGCAGGGTTAAATGTCAGACGCCCTTATAAGCTCATCATAATATCCTGAAAACAACAGAGCGGCCATTAATTGGTTAGAGAGTTTCTCTCTGGCGTTGCCGTCGAACTAACTCGGCTGCTCGCCAAGAGCACGCGGGCAAGAAACGGAGGGAAGAGGAGGAGATGAGAACGCATGGGGACGTCAGAGAGCCATTCTCTGGTTGGGAGGATTAATGGGTTGGCGCCGAACGTCGACTGCCGGCGTTCGGACGAGTTCCGACCGTGTGTTGTGACAAAGATAGTTGACTTTCCTTAGGTCCTCTAATCATTGCACTCAGATGTTACTGCTTTGGCTTTACCGCGCACTGTGATCTCCTCTTGTCACTCAGTTTTAATCCACATACGAAAATGTCCGAGCGAGTACCGGCCGTCTGAAGTGAGTGCGATACATTGTAGCCGCCCATTATTGTCACGGGAGAAAGCATATGTTTAGCTTTGCCAATTTTACCAATATCACTGGAGCGTCAACCGGCGGGACGGTTAGCGTAAAGTCCCTTGATACTTCTTTTACAAGTGACGACAACCAATGCAAATGACAAAGCACATTCCGCTGGAATAAAATGGCGGCATTCAGTTCAAACCTCGGCTGTGCGCCGCCATTCGCTTCCTAAAACCTGCACCGTCACGCAGTTGGCGCTTCGAAGAATGTCACTACTTTAAGGAGCTCTTATCTAGGGCACTTTAGGTCAGCGGGGTGTCCCAAAGCGCTGCGGTGATATCATTGAGAGTGTGCGAGTGCGTAAAAAAGCAGCGCTCACTCTCGCTGATATCGCCCAAGAGCTTCGTGACATAAGCGTGAACCGGCCTGCCGGGTGACGCTCCCGTGACATTATTTGAAACTTTTGAAGGGATGCTGAACCAAACATTTCAGTGTCGTAATAGCGCCTGGCAATATCTTTCCATGAGCCGCAGCCGCCGGTGCGCGCAAGCACACGCAGCGAAATTGACGTCATCAAATCCCCCATTCAAGCTTATTAATCGTGAAGGGGATATTATGACGTCAATTTTGTTGCTTGTGCTCGCGCAGACCAGAGGCTGCTGACTCATCAAAGAGTAGTGCGCCGCTTAATATGGACAATGAAATGTTTGGGTTCAGCATCCCTTTAAAGCTAGTATAGTATTATCGCGGGTTTCCCTTGTATTCCGTCTGTCACCTCTAAAGGTATGGGTAAAATTGTGGCGTTTTGAAATTGTTTTCCAGGTTTGCCATTTTTGTTCTAGTTACTATCTAAACAAATTATAAAACAATCGGGTTATTTTGGCTAATAATTATAGACGTTAAAGTTTAGCGTTTTTCTTAATTTTTTTGAGGACATGTACCGTATCTTCGTGCAAACTAAGACTGCATATTTTTCCTTCCATTGCTCAAGTTTCTGTTGGCACAAGGCAAATTTTAATAAATCATTGTGTTTATGTCATGGAAGTTCTGCCTCTGCCATATGGAAAGTTAACGATACAGAATCCAAATGAGCGGGCCTAAAATATAACGAGATAAATTTATAAAATAGCATTTTCGTTTGTCACAGCAGAGTGTGGAAAGAATTAACATAATAATAAAACACGGATGCACAAGTACATACGCGTGACAGATACTGACACACTGCGTTAGCAGCAGCTTGTTTGGAAACAGTGCGTTGGCCTATAGACATTTAAAAAAAATATAGGGCTCTTGGCAACGCAATTTCAAGATAACAACATACGTAGGTCTCCTAGACAAACAATTTGGGGTTGTGGTGATATTTATACAGCGAGTAGTTGGTCTGCCATTTTTCATGTTGCGACGAGTCACTCGCTGTAGATGAGCAATTTAGCGAGTGCAGTACAACCGCTAGCCTGGGGTCTTTAACGTGCTCATGCAGTAGTGATACACGACCACACGCCGGTACGATGCTCATCCAGATCGAAACGGGCAGGGTGAGAATGAACCCAGGATCCCTGGGTTCTGCAGCGCGAGCTTCGCTTCACGTGCTCCGAGCTGGTGCGCGCTAGCCCACTCGGCCACCGATCCCTCTGGGCTCCTAGACATGCCGTCATCAGAGAAGGGCCAACGCTGGTCACAAATTGGACACGACGATTGCGTCAACGTTCGGCTTAAACCCGATGCCAGGCCACCTCATTGAGGAAGGCTCGTTCCTTGTCAAGGAACAGAGCCCTCCTCAATGATGCGGCCTGGCACCGGACTGGCTAGTGATGGGGGGATATTCGAAACACGGATGGTATATAAGTGACGTTTGATGTAATAAAATCAGTTGTTAGTACCGCACTGTGGTGTCTGATTCTCTTCTTTGTGTCCTTGTATTTTGAGCGCTAAAATGTATTTCAAAGTCAAAGCAGGTCGCTCTTGCCGGAGAATATCGAAGAATTAACCTCTTTGCCTCATGCAGCTGCGTTAGTAATCTGTGAGTGTGAGTGTCTTTGAATTCTTCTTAACTAGACACTGAGATTTAATACTAAGCGTAGAAATAAGCGACGCCGATGAATCAAATAATATTTAGATTGAACGGTGGCAAGTAATCAGGTGAAAATTATAATCGGCGCCCTACCCTAATGAAATTGTGTTTACCGATCAAGCATTAAAAAACAAAAGATAAAACAAGCTGTGTTATCCGTCTCCTCTTAGCCAAATATGTTATTTAATCACCTTTTGCGGAATGCATTTATTTATTTGTTTATTTATTTATTCTTCTTACTTTGCCCACAAACAGCTCAGAGGCCTTATTAGTGCGCACATATTACAAACAATATAACAACGAATACAGACAAACAAACAAGCAAGACGTGATTTAGAAAACATAAAGAAATAAATAAAACCACGGAGAACAACAGTGCACAATGTTTGTCAAGCGGCCAACAATTCTCTTCTAAAATTTAAAAAGAGTGAAAACAATACTTAATTACTCTTATCGCGATTATAAAGGAGCTCAAGGCGTGTCATCGGGGACTGGACACCTACTCTCTGCGGGTAGAAAATAAATGAAAATCTGTTACGCTTTTGAGAAACATTGAATGAAATCTCACTTTAAAATCTGCTTGACCTGGTAGCCTTGTGCAAGGCTACCAGGTCAAGCAGATTAAGTAAGTATTCAAGATAAAAATAAATGCGCCTCCCAACCCATCTATCGTAAACAATACGCACGAGACGACGTTGCATTTTTCTAAAACACATGATTGAGTCGATATAATTATGCTCCGTACGACTGAGCAGCACTCAAGTTTAGACAAAACAAGGGCGCGAAATAGATGAATCATGCTAGCGTAAGTACGAAAATTCCTCGTCATTCGGAATATTTACGCCTACGACCTGATAAGAACTATTCACAACTTTCTTTTGAAACATGCTCAGTAAAGGAAAGGCGGGAATCAAACAGCACTTCCAGGTCACGAATAGTATCTGACCTCGCGATAGCTGAACCTAACATAGTATACGAGTAGTCAATGCAGCTTGTCTTACGGGTAAAGGAAACAACCTTGGTCTTAGTGGGGTTAAGCACCAAATTATTTTTCAAGCACCAGTTTAGAATGCCTGAGCGTCGTCTTGCGTCATTAGGCAGTCAGTAGTTGAATGAATTTCGCCGTTAAATCTTAACGTCATCTGCAAACTGCAGCACCTTTGAATGCTGCACACTGTCTACCAAATCATTGACAAAAATGTTGAATAACAACGGCCCTAGATTGGACCCTAGAGGCACTTTAGTATTTAAAACAAAGAGGCTGGAAAACTTCCTTTATACAGCACTATGTTAGGTCTTCCGCCAAGATAACTAGACAACCAACTGCAAAACGAATTAGTCATGCCCAACGCTGAACATTTGGCCAAGTAATGACTTATGATCTACGAGATCAAAAGCTTTAGAGCCATCGAAATAAATAGCATCAACTTGTCCACGGGGCGTATGGGCGCAATAGACCGGTCTCACTAAGCTTTCCACGCATGCGTGACTCTGCCATAACCGCTGTTCATAGGGGCAGGCGCCAGTTCACGACACGCACGACACAACTCGTACCGCCACGTAATCTGCTCGCTTAGACCCTCAGCGGGTTGTCGCACGTGCAGAAAAACAACAGTTTCTGAAAATGCATGGCGGCAGAGGTGGCGCAATGAAACTGGCTGTAAGATCAGTCTATTCTCAACGCTACTTGGTCGGAAACTGTAGGCTACCACAGATCTGCCATATTGTACGTGGCTCGCATGAACCTCGCTTACCTAGCCCACTTGGCGGGGAAGAACTTTCCCGTTCTCTGTGGACTAACCTTTTTTTAGACCAAACTAATGCCTGGTTCACACTTACAGCTAATCCGCTGCCGCCGAAGCGGAATCGGCTGCGGCAATGCACAGTGGACGCTACGCCCGGCGGCCGAATTCCTGCAGATTCGCCCGCCGATTCGCAAGTGTGAACCAGGCCTAAGGTCACTGGATACTGGGAAAGTAGCGGCAAGCTCACCTTATGGTCGCAGCTTCTTTCGTTTTGACCTCTCTATTCTTGGTGAGCTTATCTATTTTCGCTGGTGACGCGTGGCGTTGTAAATGCGTTTCTTGCATGCATACATTTTGTACCCCCACAAGGGCGAAACAAGCGTAAATCTTCGTCACGCCACCACGTGCTGCATCGGTGCTTGGAGGCATTTAGGACAAATTGTCTTGTCTTGGAATACGTAAGAAGAGCAATATCATTTTAAGAGATGTGTGGCGACAAGCATGATTGATAAGTTGACGGCATACATAAGCGAGGAACGCATTTAGTACGATGATGCAGCCTAGCTGATTTTAGCGCGCCTGGTTCAGAATGGCCCGCTCAAAGCTTCGAAGATTTGATTGTACCGAAACGGCAATTGCCGTAGCAACTGACACCAAACAGCCATTCACCTTAAGTGTTTTGTCAAATGTATGTTAGTATTTGCTTGTGTCCGGCTAGAAGGCAGAGAAGGCAATGACGCTACTTTCCCAGGTTACAGTGACTTTAGACTAAACTACCCTGCCACCCAAATGTTGACATAAGGTGACAATATCCACGTATATCAAGAGCAAGAAACTGCATGTTTTTTTAGTATTTCCAGAGAAAATCTAAATGCATAGCATTTATAGGTGTTTTGTGACGTCATTGTGACTCTTGATGTCACATGACACCATTACGTCCTAGTATCACATGACGTGATGGTCACGAAGGGGAGACGTACAATGGCGAAGAAGCGTTTGACTGCAGGTGGAATTGCGGTCCTGGGAGAAATTCACACGGTCTGGGTGATACGACTCAGTCATCCGCCTCAAACGCGAACGGGATTTTCTAATTCCAAATAATCGCGAACAAAACGCCTGCCAAATGCGACGAATGTACCCGAAACCTACGCAGCAGGTTGTTTTCTAGCCACCCAACCTTTAACAGAAATGTCTTCATGGGATGCAGCACCAATATTGGTAAAGGTGTATTAAAACATTTTGTTCAGAATAACAAATTTGTTGTGCGCTCGGAGAAAACCATGCTGGAATGTGTGGCTGGGATCACGAAAGGGCAAATGGTTAAACGAAAATATATATACAGGAAGAACTTGGTGGAGATTTGTAGTATGAAGGACGTTACACGTATCAAGTGTTGTGAGTGGCACGGGAGATGTATGTAGCCTAAATTGACTTTCTCCTCCTAAAGTGCCAAGCAACTTATCTTTCATAGCTTTGACTCCTGCGAGTTTGATAATGCAGCGCACAACTTATGAGATAGCATATTTCAGTATTCTATGCATGCTTTCAAGTGCAGGGGGAAAACTTTCATACCCCAAAATATTCCTGATACATTATAGCTAGGGCTCCCGTGTTTTCGGAGTTTATTTTTCGTGAAATTTGGAGGGTGTTTTTCGGAGTTTATTTTTTAGCGAACATTCGGTGTTTATCGGAGTTTATGTTTTGTAAATCCCCAATTCTCCTAAATTTGGAGATGAATTTCGCAGTGTTTCCTACTAAAAAGTAATAAATAATAACCGGATGCAAACATGCGCCAGATAAAAAATAAAACGCGCTTGTATCAATTAGGATTTCTTCAGTTGAATTTGGCGTTGGTGTCATTGGCAATACTAATTTGTCCCACGACAAAAGTTGCACACAAGTGTGGCTTCGATAAACGTCAATACCTTAAAATCAATAAACAGCCGGTGGTATCCTCAAGGAAGCTAGAAGTCATCCCATCAATTATCCCGCGGCCGCGCGAGTGGAGTGGTTAAGGATATAATAGAGAAGTTTCAACTGCCCCTCTTCCCTATTTTATACAATCTCTATGCTCCATAGCTTTCACTGTGACTCCCCCAGAAAACATACCCTCTCCTTTCTCTAAATCCCGAATCCCATGGCCCAAACTGGAAACCAAAAGAGTGGCTTTTGTCGTGACACGAATGGTACGATGACCTGTTTCCCTGATCCAACCTTGACGAGACAAGCCGTAAGACCCCCTTTTGACAACGGTCCGAGGCTTGAAAGATAATTACGCGTATGATGTCATCTTCCCAGGATCATTAGTCCTGCGCTGCTCGAATTGCAAAAAAAAAAAATACTTTTGCTTTTTTTGCTGTGGAAAGAGGGGGGGGCCCTTTCTACAGCAAAGAAAAAGTAACATAGCCATTCGGAGTTTATCGGATAAATCCGAATTGACAAAAATTTTACGGCGGGTGTCTTTCGGAGTTTTTCGGATTCATCCGAAAACACGGAGCCCTAATTATAGCTCGTATGACGCATTTTCGTCGCCCGCTTCCTCTCCTACGATATAATGCATTTATGTATGCAATATAATATATACCCTGCCTTGTACGAGAAATAAAGAGTTTTCTCATGACCTAAACACTACGGTAACCCGCATGACATTATTAATCGTAAAATGAGCTTAAGAAATTCCGCCATACATGATGTCTTATTTTCTTCGCAAGTTCTAGTTATAATTCGGGTTTGTGGGTGTGTGTTAATACCGCCTGAACTTAGTTTCCCTCAACGCGCGACTTGGAGACGAGAAATTTCGCCAGTGCAGTACAACCGCTAGCCTGGTGCCTTTCACGTGCATCACGCAGTAGTGATACACGACCGCACGCCGGTACGATGCTCATTTAAATCGAAACGGGTAAGGGTGGGATTGAACCCAGGATCCCTGCGTTCTGCAGCGCAAGCTTTCGCTCCACGCGATCCGAGCTGGTGTGCGCTAGCCCCTCTCGGTGACCTACCTCCCTTCGCAAGATATGAACAATCATAGATTGTTCCGTTCCTCAAGATTTCCGAAACGTTTCTCACTCGAAGCCAGCTAGATCGTCGCGATAGATTCCACGTCAAGCGTATATAAACGAAGGAATGAGCGACTCGTGCTCTCTCATTCAAAGAAGCTCCACCGCACAAATACGTGTTTGTCTTGACGGAACTCAGAACTTGCTCGACGCGATAATCCGGTGGTTCGCGAGTTCCATCGTAAACACGCCACGTAACCATGGGCGCGCGGGGCCGGGCCCAGTCTCTGTGTTGTGGGTAAACTTCCACTGCTGGGGGAAAGATCAGAAAGCAGGATGTCGAACTGTGTGCCTCTCCTTGTCCTCCGTGAACTAGGGTGTTTATAGGCGCGTCCCACTAGAGCGACAGACAGCAACAAACGACAGCGACACGCGACAACGAGCGACAGACGACACCGACAGACCAGCCTGTTTGTCAGAGTCCGCCGTCCCACATGGCGGACACGACGCAGAACACGGGGGCGAGGAAACTTGTTTCCTAGTGGGACTGGAGTTGTCAACAAAACACTTCAAAATACACAGAACAAACAGAGTCTGGCAACGCGGTTTTCGTGTTTTGCTCTTCTGAGCCTAAAACGCGCCGACAAACATGGTGGAAGTGGAGACGATCACTTTATTTCTTGATTAAAGCTTCCGCTTCTCTTCATTTGCCGTTGGCGACTTTCCGCAAACAGTCATGACAATCGACACCAAACTTTTTCCGAACTAGAATACCCGAATCGTTCCTTCTTTGGGCCGTTTGAGGCATTCTATAGGTGAGCGCCGCGGAATTTACGCCGATTTTGAGGATGTTTATAACTTCATATTTGAATGATCGAGGGCAGGCGTTTTTTGGTGGACAATACGGCATCCCAATTATCACCAGAACGTGATGACAAGCCTCCGTCTGCCGGAATGGCTTGCTCGAGAACGTCGGGTCCTACTTCGTGGTGAGCGGTCTTACTTTGGTCAGTCCTCGCACATGGGTGTATCCATCCTGATGCAGGGGCGTAGACTTCGGCGTCTTGAAGCACCACCTCGCGCACCAAGTTTTCGCGAGCGAAACCTTCCACAGCAAATTCCCTTTCGCAACACGACCGCCCGGCGCCAGCCAGCAGCCGCGCCCGCGACCGTGCAATCAAGGGACCGGAACTGCGGGGCCGGGAACGAGAGTGGCCGCCAAGGGCTTCTCGTTCCGGGAGGAAGGGTAGAAGGGTGGGAAGGGAGGCAACAGAAGGCATAAGCGGGCGAGGAGGATAAGTTTGTCTCCGAGAGATGTTCCTCAGTGGGAGTGCTGCTGCTGCTTCAAGTCCAACGACAGACAAGAACTCGTCCGTCGTCGATCGTTTATCGGCGCTTGTCGGCGATTGTCGCGGATGTTCGTCGTTGCAGTGGGACAGCATCGGCGACACGGAACTTTGTGGTGTCGTCGGACGAAAACCGGTGTTTGTCGCTCTAGTGGGACGAGGCTATTAGTGCGTTCGTGCCAAAGCGTGTTGCACACTCCGGATAGTGTCTCCTCTTGGTTCCAGGAGGACCGGCTAGTGGTAATGTACGTCTGCTCGTCTCACCAACGTCCGCCGTGACGCGATGGCCCGCCTAGTGGTACACTTAGTCGTCATGTCGTTTAACACCTGAAACTGTGGTGCCGAAAAAAAAAAACTTTTTAATCGATGGAATAGACACAGAAGGAACTGACGCAGTGTCTGTTCCTCCGACTGAAAGTTGCTTTCCTTTCTGAACCACAGTCTCCGGTGTTAAACGACATGGTGCTACCACGAGCTCTCCTGCGCACTAGCAGTCTTCACACTTTGTCGTGCTGAGTCCTTCCGTCGTAATGCGATTATCCGTCGTGTAACCAGCTTATTTGTGATGTGATTACCCGTCCTATTACCCGCTTAGTCGTGATGCGATTATGCGTCGCAGTGAAGTGAACTGTGTGCTACAGGAAAGGGGTGCATGCGTACACTTCAGAGGAACGGAATAGTAGGTCGTCACTTACTGGCACTAGTGGGACACAAGGATATTCGCACGCAAGGCGACTAACCAATAAGCCTGTTGATCGCCGACTATTTTCAAAAATAAAATATTTATATATTTTTTGTCTCTTTCTGGTTAAACTTGATGAAAAAGTTGATGGGATCCGCATTGTTAGCGTTAGAATCAATGCGATCCCCAGCAATCTTGTCATGGAGCTTTGCGATCCCGGCGGTGATGATGCTTAAATGCGGCTCATACAATGGACACAAACACTGCGTAAGCGTTTGGTTTGGGGTCTTGACATCAACGTCTTGATATTCATTCGGGTAGTAGCTCTTGTCCAATCTCAGGCATGAATAGCGTCATCGCTATTCCTGCGCCGTATTGCTGGGCAAGGAAGGCACGTGGGGAGGTGCAAACAAGTAACAGAAAACAAAATTAAAAAATACACACACAAAAAAAACGTTCATCTGCTTTAAAATTTTACAGCGCAGCTTTAGGCGCCCGTTTGCGCGTATAGCTGCGTCGCCGTCGCCGTCGGCATAACCACCCCGCTGATTTTAATGGCAAATTGAATTGGTGTTGAGGTCACTTGACGTCAATTTTCTCGCGAAATCTAGCAGAGAAACTGAATTTGGTCATAGGTGACGCGACACGGTACGTGACGTCATTTTCCAAGCCAAATTTAGCAGGAGAAACTAAATTCGTGTTGAGGTCACGTGGCGTCAATTTTCCAGCTAAATGTAGCGGGGAAACGCGTGGGAGGAGGAGGGTATGGAGAAGGAGGAGGGGAGGGTACGAAGGAGGAGTAGGGAAGGAGGAGGAAAATGAACGAAGTAGGAGTGTTGGAGGAGGAGGAGAGGAGGGCGGGAGGAGAGAGGGTACGGAGGAAGTGCTACTCCCCCCCGAACCCTTCCTCCTCCTCCTCAAGAACTGCTTAGAGCAGGAGAGGATGCCTGTGCGTTCTGTGTTCCTTTCTTTTTGTCCTCCCTCTTTGTGCGCAATTGTTCGATCATGTCCAGCTTGCCACCTTATTCTAATTTCGCATTAAAATAATGTAAACTCCTTTAGTTGTTTTTAAATATCAAATTGGAAAAGTTTGTTTCGAAAGCAACGCAACTGCATCATCTTCTGCATAGTTTGGGTAAATTATAATTTTTCACGGTTATCCTGTTCGTGGCCAGGCTCTCCTATGACGTTCGCATCGTTTTTGAGTTCATCACGCCGCATGGGAGTGATCTTGGAAATAGCATGCACCGAATAGCAGTGGTAAGGACATATGTCATGTAGGGCCGCCGATTTTCCGTCCATATTTTAATATTTCTTAGCTATGGTTCGAGCTTTTATACAAATAGACAAAACGTTTTGCGAAACGACGTGGTTTGCCAGTTTTAGGAATGTACGTTTAGAATTCGAATACTGCAAGGCGTGTCAAACGTGCTGAAAGTTACGGCCGCATCCTGTATTTTGAACTTCTTGTTCTCGTTGTTTGATTCCTGAAGTATATATGAACGGGGGGGGATGCGTGGATGGCACAACAAAACGCGACCGAAAATTGTTAAATTCTGCACGCCAGAGGGAGCTGTTCAAACCTTCGAGGAAGCTGCATGCCTCACACGACAGCGAGTGCGCTCGCTGGCGCGATATAACAGATGAAAATTCGAAGGTAAGCTGCTTAGATACAATCGACACGAGACTAATGCGTTACATGTCGCGGTGATTACAAACAGAGATTACTGTAAAGGTCCAACGCAAACCTATAGCCTGTCGGCCCGTGACCTCGTAAAGAAAACCGGCTGCTTTCCCATTTCTAAGCCGAAGAGAAACAAACAAACACGAACGAAACAATGAACGAAAGTAAGTAAATGATACAATACATATGCCAATAACAGCACCAGCCTAGGGTCCTCAATAAAACAGACAAACAATTTCCGGCTTAGCCCGTCAACATGACTAAATGTTAAACCGTGGGGATATTTTCGAATCAATCACCGTCACACCTACACAATGGATGCTGGACTGTCAGAGCAAGCATATTTCATATTGTCGTAGACCGTTTGCGTATTTTCTCGAGCGTCCGGACTCACTTCAACACAACTATACTAAATTATTGAATGGCACATACATTTTGTCCACATTTGCGGCTGAAGCAATGTTAACCCAGTCAGCACGGCGAATGGCTTTAACAGCCACCAGGTGTAGCAAGAGCGAACAGAAATCATGGCTAAGAACATGGCATAGCAGGCGACATGCAGTCCTGTGTGAATCGTTGAAATTCCTACATTAGGCGCGCTGCTAGGCTTTCTGGCAACGGTAGATGAAACGCCTGCCATGAAACTTGTCCAGAGTCGAGATCCTGAGGGACAGGAAGGGCCTGACACGCTAAGGAGACGTTAGAACGCCGATATCTGTTTGGAAAGGTCTGTGGCGGACCGAAATCTAACTGCCTTTGTGTTTACTGCGCCTCGTCGAAAGGCGTTTGAATGCGAACAGCAAACACCGGTCGCCGGCGTTCCGCGTCCCAGCGCATTCCCTGGCGATGGTGGAGACAAAGCGCTAGCTAACAGGTCTACCCACCAAACATTTGTCGAACAGAGCCCAACAGTGGTCTCGCATCTACGCGCGCTCTTGCTCTCCACTGCCCCTAGCATTTCGGCGCATAGTCACGCACGTCTATAAAGGGCATTTACGGGACGCGACAGTGTCTCGTCGTTGTTCAGCAGCGCGTCAGGCATCATGCGGCAGAGTACCCGTGTGTATGTTTGCGCGGGAGTTTCGGTGACGTCCGGGCGACCCAGTTCCTGATTGGTTTTTCTTTGAGAAGATAACAGGCAGACAGCAATCGCTAGATGCCTGAGGTCTGCCCGCTATCTTCTTTCAATCAGCCAATAATAGCTCGGAGTTCTGATAGCCATCGCATAATCCTCTTTGCGGCAAAGACCAGACGGGTGCCTGCACACCGGATGATGGCCTGTTTCTCCCGGCCAGTTCAGCGAGCGCGTCCTCACGAACGAACCCACAGGAAATGCCGGCTAGGCGTCGTTCGCAAGATGCAACCAGTAAGGCATGGCGCCGTAGGCCGCCCGAGAAATGCAACCACGTTTCAGCTGCATAGTGCATATCGCTACCCTGTACGTCACGGCACAACAGAGCGCCTTAAAAAACTGGTGACGGGCGCTTTACAAGTTCTGCACTGCCAACCAGAAGCACATCTCTTTGTGAGATGGCGAGGGTACTGACGCGAGGCAGATGCGCACCTCACTCTGCTTCTCTCCTGCTGGAATTTTTCCTGCTAAATTATCCCACGAGCTACCCTGCCCAATCCAGCGGAGAAACTGAATTTGTTCCCGGGTGACTCGACACGAAGTAATGTGGCGTCATTTTTCACGCCAGATTTAGCGGGAAAATTGACGTCACGTCATCTCGAGACCAATTCAGTTTCCCGCTAAATTTAGCGGGAAAATGACGTCACACGACTTCGTAACGTCACCAACACATGCTTCAGTTTCTCCGCTAGATTCAGCGGGAAAATTGAATCAACCTAACCTCAACACCAATTCAATGTTCCGCTAGATTTACGGGGTGAGTTACTGCCGACGGTTCGACGTGACGATGACTGCTCAATGCGTGAAACGCGAAAAACCTAAGAGCTGCGTTTCACCGGGTGAAACAAGGAGACGGCAGGCTCTTTAAATCGACCGGAAAATTCGGTTTCTTAACCTATCGCGCTACGACTTTGTGCAGCGTTGCCCACAGATGGTGCATTTTTTTTGTAAAATTTGCAAAGAGCGAACTTACCTGAGGAAAAAGTAAAGAAAGAAAAAGGCTTAGCTCCTATGGAAACGTAGCGACGCCACCGGTCTGCAAACAACACGGCGCCGTTTCGCACGGGAGACAAGAGATGGCGCAAGCGGTCGCGACGCTAACTGCCGCCAACGAACGAGCAGACGACGCCGAGAGCCATCGTGTTTAGCAGACAAGGAACTGCCGGTTCCTTGTTGTTACTACAGTGGCTAATAGGGGTAGTGATAGTTACCGCGTAGCCTCCACCATGTCATCGGGAACGGCCGCTCCTTGGAAGACGGTGTGGGTGGCGCTTCGATCCGCAGCTCCGTTAGGGTGCCTCCACCGGCCGGCAGATAGAGGCACCCTAACACGCTTCATAACTAATATAAATACCTCACAAAACAATTATTTGTTTCCAGTGAACTTCCCAACGACATGATTTGTGTTCGTAGGTGAATAAAAATGTGAAACTAGCAGACGACAGTGTAGTCGACTGCTGCGAATCGGCCGGAGCTGGCCGGGCCAAGCTGGCCAAGCGGCCAAGCCGGAGCCATAGCCGGAACGACGGTGCTGCAAGCGCCAGCGCCACCCGCGGCCGTCTTCCAACGCTGTGCCGCTTCTCCGGTTTCGTTCGTTACACTACCCCCTTTAAGCCACTGTAGTTCCTTGTTACCGCGCCTGTTTTGTTTCGACTGTCGCCGCCTGCGGAACGCGAGCCGCTTTTGAGTCGAAAGGATCGTCTGCTAAAGTGCCGGCTCTCGGCGCCGTATGCTCGTTCGTTGGCGGCGTTCGTTGCGCCATCTCTTGTCTCCCGTGCGAAACGGCGCCGTGTTGTTTGAAGACCGGTGGCGTCGCTGCGTTTCCATAGGAGCTAAGCCTTTTTCTTTCTTTACTTTTTCCTCAGGTAAGTTCGTTCTTTGCAAATTTTACAAAAAAAATGCACCATCTGTGGGCAACGCTGCACAAAGTCGTAGCGCGATAGGTTAAGAAACCAGAATTTTCCGGTCGATTTAAGGGGGCTATTCGCCGTCCCCTTTGTTTCACCCTGTAAAAAGTAAGGCATATTGCTAGGCAATAGACCCTTTTCAAAAGTCAGAGTCACCTTGTGGCAGTCCCAAGAGCCTCAATATTGCCGCTCTAATGGCGGTGATAGGAGATCGTGCTCTGCTAAATCAAGCACCCTCGATTTCGTGAGTCGAAGGTGACGTAAAAGAACCAACACCTTTTGCCCTTTCTGCTCTATGCTTTCGAAGACGTTCGCATTTTCTGGTGTGGAGATGCTGTGTAGTGCCGCCATTAGAGCGTCGGTTTGGCTCTGTACAGGGTGGGTAGACTGACTTTCGGGAAGGGTCTATTGCGTTGCTTGCGTGAAACGTTCAGGCATCACAAGCGTTTACATCGTCGTTTTGTAGCACGTCCATAGCCTGTTCAGCCAGATGCGTACGTTCACGGCCCTCCTCATCGGAAAATTTAACGCGTGGCATGTGTACACTTGAAATGATAAAGCTAGTGATCTTCCAGAACCTTCTAACACACTCTTCCTATCCCACCTTGCCTCCCCGCCTACCTCTCCTACTCACTCCACCCCAGGTCAGATGACCCCCCTGTCGACCAATCAGCGTCGAGCAAGTTACTCTTCCTCTCACACCCCTCAACAAATCAGTGTCTAGCGTCGCGGCCACGCTTTTGTCCAGGCTTCTGTTTTGGTCTTCAGGAATCGCCAAACACCTAGCCATAGAACGTTTTACGTTAATACAGCAAACAAAAATATGCAGCTCGTGACCACAGCATTCCATAAAATGTCAAGAACCCGTTATTTTACGGCTCTTTTGTTCCTTTTGTTTTCTTTCTTAACGCCTGTGACCGAGCAACGTCAGAAAGCGTGCTGACGCTCAGCTGCAAAACGAGACCTTTTCGTTCGATAGAGGCGCTGTTCAAAGCTTGAGAGCTACAAGTCTATATTCACTGATATCTTGAAAAACCCAAGACGTGGCGATTCCACAGAATGTTACTATCGATCCGTAACCAATCTGGTTGAGGCATCAGGCACGTCGAAAGACGAGTCACAAAGCACAAAGCGAGAACAAAATGCCCTGCGTTTTTGCAAGCTGCCAGTGTCGATGGCTTTTTTTTCTTATCGTCTGCTAAGAAGAACGATTCTAAGTTTGTACATTGCAGTTTGAACTTGAGTTATCATGCATTCATCCCAATCAATATATTTATTCCGGGCATACAATAATTGACCCCGTAAGTGATGACGTCACAACATGGCGTCTGGGTCCAAACAAACCGTTGCTAGGGACGTTGCTATGGACTAATGCATGGAGACCCCACATGAGGCTAGATTTTTGCTTACAAGTAAGTAAACAATTTTTCGTAAGCAACCTAACGTCTTGATATCTAATTATGAAGATGTTCTTGTCGTCTCAGTGTCGTATCGCAACGATGTAAGCCATTTCTGAAGTCTTACACTCCGCTTTGCTTTGGCAGCAGACGACACGATAGATTTGCTGGCCTCTGTTGCAGCAGGCGTCTTCGTTAATTGAATTGCGTCGGTAAACGAGCGACAAAAACAAGTGCATCACCATGGCCGTAAAGGCCTCCGCAATGTGCGTTTTGTTTTTCCTGTGAACAATTCAGCTTAGTTACGAGGGGTGAAAATGCAGTAGAATCAAACCACGTCACCCGGATCAATGGACCTTTTCCGAGAAGCGTTCTGCGCACGCGCGAGCGCCCGATGCCAAGCGGCGGAAGTTGAAACCAAAAATCGAGGAAATTCGGAAGGAGGCTGTAGATCAGCGAGTAGCAAACGTAATTGCAGCATACCATATAATTGTGTTACGCAAAAAAAGAAAGCGGACGGAAAGAATAACACGACGTTTAAGTGGACGCCACGGATGCCCCACTTGGACGGCGCGTTGGGCACGCCCCGCTGCTCAGAGAACGAAGAAACTGGTAGCGTAGCTCCCATTATCGATTGGTAGCGCAGGTAGGTCCCTTCCTCGATTTTTAGTTCGTGCAGCCACCGCCTGGTGCCGTCGGTATGTGAAAAAGGTCCATTATGACGACGACCTGAAGTGCATCCCTACTGAAAAAACCATTTGAGATTCAACGGTTCGACCCGCTTGAATCAAACGGGTGGCAAACCGGTCGATCCGTTCCGGATCAAACGGCATTATGGGATACGGTAGCCGGTTTGAAACGGTAGCCGTTTGAAACGGTATTGTCGAAACGGTAGCCGTTTGAAACGGTAGCCGTTTGATACTGGTAGCCGTTTGATACGGTAGCCGTTCGATACGGGTGCTCGTTTGATACGGGGTGACCGGTCGACCTGACACGTGACCAGCACTTTGGAACGCGCTATCTGGAAAGGCGAATTATTCGCTAGCCCTAATGGGCATCGTCTGGAAGGTTGGTCACTCCTTATATTTGAACGACGTCCCGGAAACTCATGAGCTTACTTACGTGGAGGAAACACGTGGAAAAAATGATGCTCGCAGGTGCTTGCAAAATGGGCAGGAAAACGACACAGATGTGCTTTCAATTCGCCTGAAGTTTATTACAACTTATTCCGTAGACAAGTACAAACGTGCAAGCGATCTGTAGAAATGTGAAGAGGCACTCGGCTTTTATACAGCCGAGGTAATTTTAGACCATATGGCAGGACTTTGGGGAAGTATTCTCGGCCGCCGCGAACCAGACGACTGCATAATTCTCCAGATAATCTGGAAGAGTACGCGTAGAAGAACGGCGAATCGGTACCAACAAGTAGGTTGCAGTGCACTTACCAAATAATAGCGGACTTGAAAGGATAATCCAAAATATATGTGCGACACGGTCAAAGCAGGACAACCACAAATGCTAAAAACGAGAAGGAAGGCTCCTTAGGTTTCAACACGATGCGGCGCACAACTGTCATTCTGTCGAACCCAACCGGAACCGCAAGAATTCCGGACTTCTGAAGAGTCGCTTGATTGATATACGCGTAGGACTTTCGAACACCGATAGCTTTGGTGCACATCCAATACGTTTAGAGAGGACATCCCTAATAAGTCCGGCGACAGATCGAAGCGAGGCGGGACGAAGATTGTTCGAACCGAACAGGACCACTAGCAAACAAAAGCGGCTGCCAACGCGCCTTGGCCGGATGTCGGAGGCTTTGCTTATCAGCGTGTGCTCGCCCTCCTCTCCCGGGTCGCGTGACAGAGCTGACCAGAGCAGTGAGGGGGCGAGGTCAGGCGCTGGACGCTGGGACACCCCCACCCTCCTAGAAAAAAAATTGCGTTTTTTTTTTTTTTTTAGTTGCAGTCAATGCTAAGGTAGAGGCTGCAGCCACCGCTGTACACGCGTGCTGCTCCTCGCTTCGAATTGCCACAGAGAGCTGACCGCGCCGCGTTTGCGCCTCGGAAAGCAGGCGAATTTTTTTATTTATTTATTTATTCATGCTGCAGGCCATTTGGTTCTAAGCAGGGTGGGAAAACGAAAGAAAAAAAAACATAACTAAACAGAGTAAACCAACAAATGTGGCTAACACTGGAGCCTGTAGCCCGCGCTGAGACGCTGAAATGGCGCGCCGGCCAGAAGTTCGGCTGGTCCGAGGGGAAAAGGCATCCAGCGCGAGTCGTCGTACACCTTTTGCTGCAGCAGCGGGCCTGCTCTCGCAATGCCTCGATGTTCGTCCAGCCAGTGGTTCGCGCGTTACCTTCGCTGAGGTCTTGCATTGAGGCGAAACGGAGTCTCAGGTGATTTTTCACGTGGTCGAGTCCTCTGCGAGAAGATTCGAGTTGATAAGTAAATTGAGGCAACAAAGAACGCCAAAGCCTTTAAAGTTCTGTCAAAAATATCAGCTCGGCAACGTCGCATTTTTTACGCATAAAAAAAAATTATTGTTGTTGCAGTATAAGCGAACGTCAGCGCAATCAAAGAGCAAATATAACTCACTTGCATTACGCGTATCGGTATTGTAATCGATGAACCGGCGCCTCTCGGCCTTCCGGAAAACATAGGCAGCCACGGCTCCGAAATAGGCGCACCCATACGGCCATACGCCGATCTGTACGTTCAGTATCACACGGCCCGATAAGTTGTTGCGATTAAACCGGTACAGTTTGAGAGCCACCGGGCACCGCTTGAGCAACATGTTCACCAGTTTGAGCAAACGTGCAACAACTTTGCCCAAACAAGCGACCCATTTGCCCAGACAAGTAGACCGTTTGCTAAAGGAGTGACCTGTTTGCGAAATAGGTGACCGCTATGGCTCCAAGCGGGAGACCCTGAGCCATACGAGCGTACCGACAAACTGGTGACCGGTATGGCTAAACTGTTACCGGTATAGAACCGTTTGCTTTCCATAGGCGTCAAATGGTTTTTTCAGTAGGGATTACCGGCGTAGTGCAGGCCACCATGAGAAACAAATCGTGCACGCCGTCGAGGTAAGTCGTTTGTTATTATTATTATTGTGGTTGTCAGGTTATTAAAGAATTGCATGTCCATCGCGATTTCGCAGTATTTTGCTTCTTCCCCCCCCCGGTATACATAGCACCGTGGGTGTGCTCTTTGGTGAAGATCTTCATCGAACCCGCGATGCGAGTACAGTCTGTAATAGACTCACCTTATGTTTTTTATCCAGTTCTTTCGCGCTTTGGGGTCTTGCGGAAATCTGAAGAAACTGCAAGAATCTCTTCCACGCGATGGTCACAACCAGGTATAAGAAGCACCCTCGCGTAGCGCAGAGTCCGCAAACAAAATTTGGGATCTCAACCGTTCACCTGAAGTGCTTTTCTCGCGGGTGCAATGCGATCTTTGAGCAGACTATCATCTCGATCAACGCCCTGACTTTCGATAAACCATATTTTGCATCGCATCCCCACGATGATATCTTAAGAGTGTCTGAAACTCATTATATTTCAAACAAATGCGATGTCAGAATGTCGTCTTTATTCACACGATGCAAACGACGGCCCCACTTGGCCGGCCGGCGTGCGGCAGACGGTGTACTTCTTGCATTCGTCGTCTGCTGCAGGCATCTTGAGGACCGGAAGTTGCAGTCGTAAATATTTCAGAAACGAGCGATTGCCGGCACACTTCTATCGAAACGATATGCGACATTCAAGCTTTCTATATCTGTGATTTTTAGAGGTTTAAATCCTATTCCTGATTTTTGAACGGTGGTGTTGTCGTAGCGAAACCGAGCCGCATGTATTCGTCCATAACAACGACCTCAGCAACGGTTTGTTTGGACCCATGACGTCACACTTACGGAGTCAATGGATCTTTTTCACATACCGACGGCACCAGGCGGTGGCTGCACGAACTAAAAATCGAGGAAGGGACCTACCTGCGCTACCAATCGATAATGGGAGCTACGCTACCAGTTCTCTTTCGTGTCCGCTCTGGAGCTAGCGTAGGGCGTATGCTCGTAACGCGCCGTCCAGGTGGAGTGGCGGCATCCGTGCGCGTCCACTTTCGAAACGTCGTGTTATTCTTTCCGTCCGCTTTCTTTTTTGCGTAACACAATTATATGTATGCTGCAATTACGTTTTCTACTCGCTGATCTACAGCCTCCTTCCGAATTTCCTCGATTTTTGGTTTCAACTTCCGCCGCTTGGCATCGGGCGCTCGCGCGTGCGCAGAACGCTTCTCGGAAAAGGTCCATTGGGAACAACATTCCGTCTTTTACGTAATGTACAATGCAGTCAAAGTATCTGGTGAGTCCGTGTGGCTTAATTTGTGGTTACTTTTCACGTGCTTCTGCGCACTTGAGACGCTATGCGGGCAGAAACCGAGAGAGAGAGGAGAAGACGAGAGCGCGCGGAGACTTTAACGGCCGAGCTCTGGTTGGAAGGATTAGTGTAGAGGCAAAGCTGGCTGCCTGCGTCTGCACTTCACTCTTCGAACCCGTTTGAACGCTTTACGCCAAATACCGGTTGCCAAAGTGTCTCGTTCTCAACGCGTTCCAACAGTGCAGTGGAGACAAGAGCTGCCTTTGTCTCCACTCCACTCGCCGAACGCGGAACGCCAGCGCTTTGCGTTTGGCGTTCGCGTTCAAACGTGTTCTAAGAGTGAAGCGCTTACAAAAGCTGCCTCTGTCTTCCACTCCACACCGAAAATCCGTTCCTGGGGCCCTCCAGGATTTCGGAAATGTTTTAACGTACCTTTCAATAATGCTTGATGGGTTTGAGATAATCGTCGAAGTTTTCTAAGGGGCCTGACGTACATATTAAATATTCCTAAAGGTTGTAAGAGAACCGTCATAGTTCTTTCGAGAGGCCTGTGAGGTCTGTCCCAATCTTTTTCGGCAGGCAACGCCATATATAAAAATCGTTTAAGCAGGTCTGTGGGAGAAATCACGTGACCCTTCAGGATATACGCGTCGTGGAAGACGCTTGGCCATTTAGTATCGGGCGGCCGCGAAGAGTGTTGGAAATCGATTAGACTTTTCCCCGTCCGTCTCCTGTCGGGGCCTTGGTTAATGCGGGACCCATTGCTTTGTCTGTGTGTTCTGGATATCTGCAAGTCGAAATACAGCCTTCTTTAGAAGCTGGTCGCCATGTTTTTTTTTTTTCCGTCAACGAGTGCCAACTAAATGCCCAACAACGAGCAGACGCTCAGTGTCGGGTACCCGTCGCGTGCGTGGGACCTATCTTCAAGACAAGCTGGGTGTGCGGATCAGTAATAAGGTTACTCAGTGCCCTGTTTCTTGGACGTCTTTGTTTGTCCGGCTTCCGAAGCATCCAGCGAGCGAAAAAGACGCCGGAGGTGACACCGTGACTGTGCTCAGGATTTCTCAACGGCGGCAGATGTTGGTTGCGCGTTCGTGATTTCGGTAAACATGCTATTGACAGTGTGTATGTGTGCGTGTGCTTCACCTGCTAGGTTTTACTAATAGAACTATCGCACATCTCAAGAATTTACCAGCGGCATTATGAGCTCCTCGAGAGATTTATTTTGCGACAAAGAATTTGGTTGTCTTTATTTGGTCTGAAAATTTTTGTCCACAACCGCCTCCGCCCGGGTTTGAGTAAACGTTGATTCTTACCGCCGAATTCAGAAACTTCACCAAACTTCACTCAAACTGCAGGCCCCTTCCTCGAGGAAGGCGCGAGGGCCGGCGCTGGCCAATCGCGAGGACGGATCCGCCGTCGCGATTGGCCAGCGCCGGCCCTCGCGCCTTCCTCGAGGAAGTGGAGGGCCCTTCAGTTTGAGTGTAGTCTGAGTGAGGTTTCTGTATTCGGCGGTTATCGTCTTCTTTGAGTTCCGACATGTGTGTTAAACTCAATTTCTGAAATACATTTCCAATAACGTTTTAAACTGCATTTTTGATTTTAGGTTCACAGACTTTTGTTAAAAAGGCTTTGAGCGCGCGAGAGCGCACAAGTGCGCTAAAGTTTCCAGTCGTGCAGCAGGAACGAGGCTGCGGCGCGGGCACGTGATCGCACTGGAAGTCTTGTTCCTGCTGCACTATACATTCAGCTTCAGCTTGGGTCCAGACGCAGCCGATGCTACAAGCGCGAGCATGTGACCCTGAACAGTGCTTGCACTGCACGAGCGCGCGTGCTTGGCAGGGACGCTGAAAGCCCACGGAGCTCGCGCTTGTAGCATCAGCTGCGTCCGGACCCAAGCTGAAACGAAGTATAGCGGTAAATTTAACGCACTGCTGCGCTTCTCACGCGCCCAGTCTTTGAAGAATTACTGATCTAGTGGTTTTTGATGACGCTCAACAAGTTTCTGATTGGAACCATATGTCTATTTTCATTATTTAAATGTTATTTAAAACGTTTTACCTAATTAGCAGCTAAAAATCATTACGATTAACCTTCTATACAATCCCCCCCCCCCGTCGTATAGCTCACCTGCACAATCCGCATAGGTGTAGCTTTTGCGGCTTTATTTAAACAAACTGAAACAGATTATGTATCTTTCTTCTGTATATATATATATATATATATATGGGTGATTTTATTTGAAACGAACACGCCTCTGTCGTGTGGGTCTTCGATTTTTTTTAAAAATATATAATTGCTCTATTTCTCGGGAAGTAATACAAACCGCTTTTCAAATTTTTAAAAAATATTTCGTCTTCACAAAAATTATTGAGTGGAGCAGGTGAGCACGGTTTTTACTCCGTGATTTTTCTACTGCAATTCTGTACGCTGTGATATACAATGGAAGCATGTAAAACTACAGTATTTTGCGCTCTTGTATGTTACTTCGACTATTTTTTGGCTGAAAGGAAAATAATTTTGTATTGTTTATTTTATTGAGATAAAAAATGCCAAACATCGCCTTTGACAATCCAGTGACATCTTCAGAGCCTTGCAACTCATGAGTCATTATTTTCTGTCGTTACAAATACTATGCGGGTGTAGCCCTATACATGGGCTATCGACGGGCATAAGTTTAGTTTATATTATTTTCACTGAAATGTTTATATAAAATTTGAAATATCGTCGAAAATGAAATTTAACGATATTTTGAACCACTTTATTAAAAAGGCCATTTTTTATTTCGTTAAATTTTTTTATTATTGCTGCCGATCATATGAACTTTCAATTGGCTTGATACGATTTCCTTCTTTTTTGTTGTAGTCTTCTCTAGAAGTGATCAAAATCACTGCACATGACGATGCGGTAGCAACTTGCATTTGTAACTCGCGAGTTATTTTATTGTCCTTACCATATACTATGCGGTGTAAATATCATGCATGAAATATCGACAGGCATAAGTTTAGTTTATTTTATTTTCACAGCTTTTTTTTATATAAAATGTGAAAAATCGTCGAAAATGAAAATTAACCGATATTTTGAACCCACTTTATTGAAAAAGGCCACTTTTATTTCTTTCAATTTTTTTTATTATTGCCGCCGATCATCTGACTTTCAATTGGCTCGATGGGATTTTCCCTTTTGTTGTGATCTTTCTAGAAGTGATCGAAATGCTCCAGCTTTTTTAGACGCAGCTAAACGCAGTTTCGCAGAGTCGGCTTCGCTGCAAAGACTCACTGCTTATTCGTGTTCCAAATGCAGCGGGTAAATTCATCTTGATTAAGTACACCGTGCTTGGCTACCATTGTTTATTTCTTAACTTTAATGATGCAACTGAAATCCTTAGTCCGATCGTTAGCGGTGCTGCGGATGTTCCATTAGCCTTTTATTTATCTCCCGAACCAAGCTAATGTGCGCCTAGCTAAGGCAAATCTACCGTAGCTAATTCAAAATAAAATCGTCAAATCGCTTTTCTATATTCAGAAGGCTGTACAATCTTTGCATTGCTGCTTGGTGCGACAAAGTGGAGAAACTAAAGTCTACAGGACATTAGGTGACTGCTTTGCCGCCTTAAGTGCATGTGAATCGCTGTGTTTTCGGCATCAGAGATATCGATCAGTCCTGAACAAAACCAAACACTTTTATTTTTAACTGCACACCCTGTTCAAACAGAAGGGCCACCGTCTCCGGTTCACTGCCGCTCGCTCGCTTTGGCCCAGTTTTCGTTCTGTCCGTCTCGATTCTGCCACGCTGTTGAACTTTCTAAAATCCGACCGCTGGGTAACAGTAGCTCGCTCACTGCTCGATCGTTCAAGCAGAGGCAGTTGATGCCGCTGTCAAAAGTTCCAATATTGCGTTTCGCTCGTGAAGTGGACTATTTTGAAAAGCACAAAATATTGTTTTACACTGCATCCTAAACATACTAGCGTTAATTAATAAAAGTGTCTATTTATCGCCAACTGGGTGTTTGTGTTCTGTAAAACATAGTCTTCGGTCTCATGAAGCTCTGTCCGGTTTCCTCACTTTGTTCTGCAAACTGCTTTTCGCCCTTGTAAAAGAGGGCGTATGTGTATTACATATTTTGATATACACGCTGACAATAAAGAACAGGCAAGATAGGCTATTTGAACGCACTGCACACAAGACACATCATGGATTGGCGCTCGTGCCGATGCTTCCTGCGTAACGGAGATGGGTCTTATAGCGCGAAGGGCCGGGCGTGCTGTACGTGACTTACAAGCTATGGTATAGCACAAACCGATATATGACCCCGGTCTGGCTCAGATGAAGGGCTTGTTCACTTCTCCGCCTCTTTGTGCCTCAGGCCTTAGACATCGGATAATGGGAACCGCTGCACTCGCTAACTATCAGACCAAAGATATCGGCTGCCATTAAAAATTCTAGAAAATACAGTCATGCAGCCAAGCTGGCGAGTGTTCTCCATCAAAATGAATTTACCCGCTGCAGTTTGAACACACATAAGCAGTTTAGTCTTTGCACAAGCCGACCTGTGGAAACTGCGTTTGGCCGTATGGAAAGCGGAGCGATTTGATCATTTCTAGAGAACATACAACAAAAAAGGGAAATCCTATCAAACCAATTGAAAGTTCGATATTATCCAGCAATAATAAAAAAAATGTGCAAAGAAATAAAAAATGGCCTTTTTCGATTAGGTGGGTTCAAAATATCGGTTAATTTCATTTTGACGATATTTCATATTTTATATAAAAAATTCTGTGGAAGTCAAAATAAACTAAACATATGCCCGTTGATATTCCATGTATAGGGAATACACCTCATAGTATTTGATAAACGACAACTAAAATAACTCATGGAGTTACAAGACTGACAGTTGTCACTGCATTGTCACGTGACAGTATTTGACCACTTCTAGAGAAGATACAACAAAAAGGGGAATCGCATCAAGCCAATTGAAAGTTCATATGGATCGGCAGCATAATAAAATTGGAACGAAATAAAAAATGGCCTTTTTTTAATAAAGTGGGTTCAAAATATCGGTAAATTTCATTTTTCGACGAAATTTCAAATTTTATATAAAAATTTCAGTGACAATAATAAACTAAACTTATGCTCGTCGATAGCCCCATGCATAGGGCTACACCCGCATAGTATTTGGTAAGCGAGCAAATATAATAACTCATGAGTTACAAGGCTCTGAAGGGTTACCGATTGTCAAAGAGACAGCAATGTTTGGCATTTATCTCAATAAACAAAAATAATCAACATTTTCCTTTCAACTAAAAATATTCGAATAACATGCAAGGAGCACAAAATTACTGTAAGAGTTTCGTATGCTTCCCAGTTATACACAGCGTGCAGAACTGTAGAAAAATCTGGAGTAAAACGATTTTCACTCTGCTCCACCTCAACAATTTTTTGTGTAGGCGAAAGTATTTTTTAAAAAATTTGAAAAGCGGTTTTGTTCTTTCCGAAATGGGACCATTACTATATTTTTCAAAAAATATCGAAAACACCACCGATAAAGCGTGTTGATTTCAACAGTGACCCACCCATATATATATATATATATATATATATATATATATATATATATATATATATACTGGTGTTTTTATTTTCTTTAACTTAAGAGACTTGTTTAAAAAAATGCCGTGAAAGTTACACTTATCCGGTCTGTGCAGGAGCTTTACGGCCGGGGGCATAGTATAAAGGGCTAATAGTAACAATCAGTTGACTAATTAATTAAAATTCGTCAATTAACTTTTTAGATAATGAAAATAGACATATGGCTCCAATTGGAAACTTGCTCAGCGTCATCCAAAACCACTAAATCAGTAATTTTCAGAAAGTATTTCAGCGCGTGAGAAGCGTAGTAGTGCACTGAAGTTAGCACTCGTGGAAAAGGTACAAGGCTGGGGCTAGATAAGAGACGGAAAAATCGCGCGGGCGCCTTACGGCAACCGCTAGCTTTGTACTCTGTTTTCTATTTTCTATTTTCATTAACGAAAAAAGCAATTAACGATTTTAATGAATTAGCATGACTGATCGTTCCGATTAGCCTCCTATACTATGTCCCTGGCCGTATAATTCCTCTTTACACAAACAGCGTTAGTGTAACCTTTCACGACTTTTTTAAACAAATATATTAAGTTTAGAAAAAAACTAAAAAAAACAAACACCCGGTATATATTTTTAGTAGAGAATCAACAAATATCAGAGTCAAAAAAATATATCTATATCTTTTTTAACTGATTAACCAATTTAACTCGATTAACCAAAACAATTATTGCAACTGCCAAATTAAAAAAAAAAATCAGGGCGTGTTGAGTTTTGAGCATTTTCGGATCGTTCCAGAGTCAATGAGATTTTAGAACTGACCGATGAGGTCACCGATCAGTGGATCACGAAGCAAAATCCGTTATGACAAAAAGCCACTCCTTGCCTTCCTTTGAGCAGTCAACAAATAAAAAATTTCCTGGAAATTAAAAAAAAAGAAGAAACAAACAGAAATTTTTGTAACGCAGACTTTGATTGATTGCAGGAGCTGGATCACCCTTTGAATATTATGTAATGTGTTTTTGCAGTCCTTTTATATTTTAATGGAAATACAACATCCGTCATTGATAGCTAAGTAAGCGCAAGGCATGGCTCATAGGCTCTAAGTAGGGTACTGTGTTTCTCGATAAATAAATAAAAAAGCGGAAATCATTTTTGTTAAATTTTTGTCAATTCGGATTTATCCATAAAAACTCAAAATGTCGAGGTCGCAATAAAATAAAAAAATAAAAAAAAAAAAGCAAAAAAGATGGTGTTTTACAAATAAACTTCACAAGAGCAGAAAGTCAGTGGACTTGAGGAAATATCACTTCAGTTTCCTTTTGAAATCTCGAACGACTGACAAATTGGGTTTGGATTTTAGCTCGTCAAGGTTCCTTCAGGACAAGGAGTCATGGCAACCGGACTTTATTTATTTAGTTTCCTTTTTTTATTTCTTAAATTAGGAAGCACATTAAAATAAACTTTGAATTCCAGATAATGGGAATCTAACACAGATACACTCCGATAAACACATAATTTTCAGAGAAAATAAACGTCGAAAAACATATCCGAATTGCGCAAAAAATAAACTCGGAAATGCGAAATTTTATTTTAAAGCCCCGTTCTGTGTCTTCTTTGCTGCCATTTACTCTGAAAGTTTCCGCATCATAGAACAGGACTTCTAATCATTAACGGTAGATGAGCGCGAGGAACCAAAACCTGGCACGCATGTTAGGTTATTTCGAATCTTGTTTTTTTACCTGTACATGTACAGCCTACATTAATAAAGGCCGCTGGAAACCTCGATTTTTTTAAAGCACGCCGCAGTACACTCGTGAAGGACTTGGAAGAGATACGCTTAGCAATTCAAACAATGGTCTTATCCCCTGGGCCCCTATTAAGGAGTCTGCATCGCTAACGCTAAAGTGGCTGGCTGCTTGATCTCCTACCTTCCGTTTTTGCCAATTAAGCAGACCTCCTCCAGTTCTTAACTCCTTTACTCATTAGAGAAGCACCGTAATCCGCCTGTGAATTACCATGCGGGCTTCCTGAAGCATGGCGGAAGCTTAGAACCGAGAGGACCGGCTTAGGTCATTTTGTCCGATTACTTTTATTCAGTGTTGGAGGTAACGCGTTACTAGTAACGACGTTACTGGTAACGCGTTACATTTTTCGCTAACGCAGTAACGTACTTGTTAGTATTCTGAATGACTAACGAGTAAAGTATTTTCGTTACTTTTTTACGGTATCGGCTATCAAATTACGTTGCTCGTTACTCGTTACTTTTGACCAAAACTGGTGAAATACATTAGGTATTTGGAAAGGGTCACGACGCCTGATCTAACGTTAAGAATAGCAATCTGGTGCATAACTTCTAAAGACGTTAGGGGAACTAAATTTAGGTCACTACGTTCAATGGAGGATCTAGCTTCTCTGCTCGAGGGGCAACTACTTCCGCTCGATCACGCAATGCCCAGGCAATGCCGCATCTTTCTGCTAAGACTTCTGAACCTTCGATTTCCTAAAACGGTGGGTTTTCCACTTATCAGTCCATCTATTCACCCATCCATCTCAAAATCCTGCACAAACTTATCGCTTATGTAAACATTAAAAAAAAAAAAACTTTCTGACCAAAAGAGACATTTGTTAAAAGGCGACATTATCTCGCTTCTCGAAAGCTAAACAAACCTTCGGCTACCAGCTAATTCCATTTGTCCTCCTTTTTTTTTTTTTTTCATAGTGTTATTATTTACAAGGCTTGAACGAACGACTGTGTTACAGCCCCTCCCCTCCCTCCCTCCCTCCTCTTCAACCTCTGCTTTGTGCAGCAGAGGTGGACAGCGGGGGATGGGGGAGGGGGGGAGACATCCGTTTAAAACCGTGGACAACTTGTGGAGAAGCGATTTGCTCCTTTCTCTAGTTACAAAATAAACAAATAAAAAACACTCTTTGTGGAATTTTTTATTCTCGTCCTCGCTCCGTGAAAGTTCCTGACCCACTTTTGTACAAAAAAATAATCTTTCGCTTGGTTCGTCTTTACTTCACCAAGGTCCTAATAAAAAAAATAATAAAAAAAGTTTTAAACCTGGAAAGAGAACTTACAAACACGAAACCTTTGTTTTTGTTTAGAAGAAAAACTAAGAGCTACTGCTTGAAAGAGGCAGCAAGTGATTATAACCAGTGTGCTGGTAACCGGTGCCTGTCCCACATTGTGAAGTAAATCAGACTTTGGTAATAGTATGAGTCGGACTGTTACTAAAACCGGCGTAAAGATAAGGGGTGTTGGTTGGCTGGTTGTGTTCCAGCAGTCCCCGTTCGCATGCTGTAGTTTATGAAAGCCGATTGACTACCATCTCCGACTCATTCTGCGTGTGAGATGGAGATGAATAACGAAACTCCGTCACTATGGCCAGGACTGAAGGAAATGCATCAACTGAAGGAGACGGAATCAGATAATGTACAGTTTCAATGCCTACTCTGCATGCCGAAAATTAAGCTGCTTCGCGCATCAAAGACGTCTAGTTCTAACTTGAAAAAGCACATCAAGGGAGTACGTTTCTCGATTATAATTGGTTCTCTCTTCAGCTCGCTTTCAACAATGTTCCCAGATCGCGGGTATTTTTTAGAACTTGCTGATGTTTCACTGCCCTCGTTGATTTATGCCAGTGCTAGCTCTCCCAGGACTTCTTAATAACTTCATTAACGCATTCCGCAAACATGTCGACCATGGTTATAATCTAATATATAAAGCAGGTGGGCTAATATTGAATAGTTTCCTCATTCACAAGACCGAAGGCATGTTTGAAAGCGAACACATATCTGCCAAACATATGTACTCGAACACAAAAGCAACGTAAAGGTAACGTAAAAGTAACGTTCGGTATTTTTGAAAAGTAACGGTAACGGTATATCGTTACGTTTGTAAAAAAGTAACGTAGCCCAATAACGCGTTAATTTTTATCGAAACTAACGAGTAACGCTATTTCGTTACTTTTTTTCGGTAACGGGCACAACACTGCTTTTATTTAAACAAAAAAGTCTTCATTCAGATAGTTGAAAACGCGTTGACAGAGACTTCGAAGAAATCACGTTGAGCTTTGTGTGCGTATGTACTTCATTCACTCTTAGGCTGAGACTAGAAGCTCCGCCTTCAGCACGAGCTTTCTGTCTTTGCTAACACAAGCGTGAACGCGCCGGCATGCGCAACCAAAGCAGTGCGAAAGCCAGCGAGCTTGCGCTGAAGGCGGAGCTTCTAGCCTCAGCTTAAGGATAAACGGAGCATAGGGGTCTTCATTGTTTGGGGACACAACCGTGTATACATCGCGTCATGCATCTGACGTCATCGTTTCTGTTGCCCACGTGTTCTTGCATGAGGAAAACACACTCAGTTATGCGAGACGTATGCAGCAGAAGGACGTTCATGCTGAGCCGTAAGAAAACCACAGTGGCAGCTGTGACGCAAGTGTAAGCCATGTAGACGTGGAAGTGTTCCTGGAGTTAGAAGCTCGCGCTGTATGCGGGTCAACCGAAGCTCTTCCGTGCCGTTTTAACTCTGCCAGTGATTATTGTGAGGGTGCACACACTTTAGTTTAAAATAAGGTAATTATTTTGGTCATTGAAACCGGGCTGTCGGAACCGGTTACTAGCCCAGTTCGGTTTCATGTTTTGGGCTTAGTAGATTTTTATGTTGCACCGGACCGGTTACGGTTCGGGCAAGCACACGAAACATCGGTTCAGTAACCACTTCTACCAAGCGCGAACCGGTTCAGAGCTGTTCATAAGTCCAACTTTAGTTACGGCTTCTAGTGCACTACCTGAGAGTTTCGTTGAACACGCAAAATTTGCGATGTCCGGACGCACAAAAAAAATGCAATCTGATATTTTTATTGCGCCAACTTAACAAGCGAGGATGCAGGTGATAGAATAGGGCGGTTTTAAGGAACAGACTTCCGGCTCAGAATATCTCGGGACGCCATGTTCATGAACTTTATGCCGATGTCTTTCTGCACGCGAATTCAGTGTTTTCCAGCTCGGCCTAGTTGTTTTGCCTCATCATCGACCACGCCTGCCAGAGTAGTCGGCGACACAAAGGAGGATCATATATCGGGTACACGATTTTGTTTTATGTACTTGCCTGTATTTGGACATAAAAAGAGCCGGCGATCGACAATTCGATCCTCTGGTGGCCATAAAGGCGCCAGCAGATGCCATTCGAGTGCCTCCGACGAACAGAAACAAATCCGAATGAACTTTCATTTATGCAACACACAGACGTCTCCGTTCATACTTACTGAATATTTTCGAGGGCAAACCGATCGCCATGCCTCAGTGTTTCACCAACACCAAAAACATCGTCAATAACTAAGCACCTGCGTGTAAACAAATGGCGAAGGTGGTAGACGCTGCTCATCAACATGGCGGAACGCAGTGTACTCGACGGGAAGAGGCGTTTCGTATAACCACCCCATAACATTTTTCCCATTAAATGCGAACTGCGCTGGATCACCGCGCATGCCGTGCACACACTCTTTACATTTCTCTTTTGAAACAGACTGTAAAATATGCTTCTTCCCTTGTGTAATACTAAACTAATACCACCTAGAAGTCGAGGTATATGCCTTATGCCTTATTCCTAGACGTAATCGCCAATGAATCTACGCAGCGCCACCTAGGTTACGTCATAATCGCTTCCAGCGCGCCTTGAAGCATTTCAAAACAAGCGCGATGCAGCGATTCCCTCCGCATGCGCCGGTTGGCACCACGCATGCGCCGTCGTGCGTTTCCCGGGTCCTTCGGAAGCGAGCGCGCGCGCGTGCTTGGTCGTCGTGACGTTGTGTCGTTCGCTCTTTCACGGCCGCTTTGAAACTGCTCTCGCGTTATAAACAAAATAACACATTTACGCTTACTGGCACACGCAATGTCCGAAGGCTCGAGAAATTTCCCCTGTCATGCCCCAGTGCATGATCTACATTTCGCGAGCGTAATGCGAAACATTGTGTCTCGCGCTCCGAAACCCGGTTCTCGGCAAGGCCGCTTCCCCTTCGAGTGTTATCGTCAATTTTGGCGCACGCGTGATCTTTCTTTCTCCGCCAACGAGGAGTTAGCGGCGGAATGCAAAGTACGGTGATATACTCTGGCTCCTGCATTTAATTGCTTTACCACTAACGATGACGTCATGCGCAGGCTAGTGCCGGTCACCGATTGGACACGAGTAACCCGCCGAATGCTGACGCATCTCTCGCGTCCAATCAGAGACCGGCGCTGGCTCCGCTTGGGGCGTAAAGCATCCAGGTGGGTGACCCCGCATACCGACACAGTGCTCCGGCTATGCGATCTCGGTCTCATTACTCGTAAAAAAAGCAATCGATTACAATTGCAAAGACTCTCGCTAAAAAAGTATTCAATTAGATTACTCGATTAATTGAGAGGAAAGGCAATTGGTCGTTACTTGAAAAGGTAACCGTCACGTTTCCAATAACTTCGGATTTTCGAGACGAGAAATTTTTTCTGCCGGTTGAAAACGTGTTTTTCCTACTGTCCATTACTGATTTAGGATTACCGAATTATAAACTGCTTGTTCCTCTCAATCCAGTAGTTGCGGGAAGCCATTCGTCCTGTCGGAGATTTGGTTCGGAAGGACTCTCCTTGGTGGGAAACCCGTGGAAACGAAGAACGCCATTAAAAAGGGACCGGAAAAATAATGAGTGCTACGAGCAATTTAAGAACTTCCAGAAGTATCCAGATTGCTATTGTGTTTACGATCCGAACAAATGTAATCAAACGACCACCAAATTAGTCGTAAAAGTAATTGATTGCGAGCTGGCACGTAGCCAGGATTTGGTTTTGGGGGGGGGGGGCACCAATGACAAAATGCTGTATGAGGGGAGGGGAGAGAGGAGGTCCCAGCAAAATAGAAGATTTCGGAGGGGGGGGGGGCCATGCCCCCCCCCCCTCCCCTGTGGCTACGTGCCTGATTGCGAGTAATTTGATTGTTTGGGAAGAGTATAGTTATAGACTGTGGCCGTCTCCGTGTGCTCGGAGAGAGACATTTCTCTCCGGGTTTTCTTCATCAATCATAAAACCTTGCTTCTTTGCTGGTATTCATAACTTATTTCATTTAAAAGCGATATATATATGTATACATATATATATATGTATATATGTATGTATGTGTGTATATATATATATATATATATATATATACTATACATAAAGATAATAGGGGGAAGGAAAAGGGAAAGAAAGATGACGAAAAAAGTCGGATAGGCAGAAGAATGCGGGTTCGAACCCCACCCTGGCCCTTTTTCGTCAAGTCTTTCCCTCCACTCTTCTCCCCTCTGTGTTTAAAATGTTACTACGGCTGCATTTGTCAATCTTCCCTCACTCGCAATATATATATATATATATATATATATATATATATATATATATATATATATATATATATATATATATATATATATATATATGCGTGTGTGTTATTCGGCCCGGTAAATCAAGCATGCATCGCAGAAAGCTCAAACTTCGTGAGAATGTGACGCTAGCGTTTGGGAAAGAACGCGAAAGTTTGAGAACATGACATCACCCGAATTAAAAGGTAATTGAGAAAAACGACATTCTCTGTGATCCGACGCCCACATAAGCCTAATATTGTCAAAACAAAATATAACACTGTGGACGCTTGCAATACCTCTTTCTTTGAAAAAACAAACAAAAAAAACATTTTTCAGCAAGAACGAGAACAATAAACTCTTTGTTATTGACAATATTTTTTCACTGAAATAAATGGTACAGTCGCCCACAGTTTCACTTTGTTCAATATTAGGCTTAGGTGGACGTCGGCTCACAGAAATATATCGTTTCTCTCAATTATATTTTGATCCGGGTAACGTCGTGTTCCCAAACTTTCACCTTCTATCCCGACCGCTAGCGTTACATTTTCAAAGAGAGTGAGCTTTCTGTGATGCATAATTTTTTTAACAGAGCCGAAAAACACGGGGTTTTTTTCTTCTCGGGAATTGCTTGTTTATATATAAATGATTGAACATAAAAAGTGGTGGCATACTTTATGTGGAAGGTAGGTTAGTATCTAAAATACGTAAGTTTTCATGAGGATGTTGTTTTTAATGACATATTAGGGAATGTGGAGAGTGTCCCAAAGAAACTTTTGGTATTTTTTTTTCATCTTATATATGAACTGCGCATCGCCGAATGCTTGGTCACTGCCTGAACGTAGCGCTGGTGGTCTGGACCAGATGGGCAAGTTTCGAGGCTTGACGTTATATAATCCAAAAGTTACTAGCAATTTTGTGAACATTTCAATGGTAAAGTGGCCGCCAGTGTAGCCCTTTGATATATGGAGATGAATGGCGTCAGCACAGGGAACGGGCCCCGTTCTCCCATTAGATGCTTCAGAAAATCGCTAATCACTTTTAGGTAAAACAACTGAAACCTCTGACAATCTGGCATCTGGCCCGGACCACGATGTACTATATTTTCGTGAAAATTGGGCGTGTCGCAATCCATAGTCCATTTTTGCTGTGAAAAAAAAACAAAAAACAATATGTTTTATTCGGGGACATCTGTCGACTGCTTAAAATACAGAGAAATGCGTATTGAGAACTCAGTGTTAAGTCATTAGACTCACGAGCTCTGTTCTTTGGGACGTCACAATTTGTAATAATAAGCACACACACACACAAAAAAAAAGAGGAACAGCGATTTCGTTTGCAGTTGCGTTAATTTTTCCCGATAGATCGTTTCAAGTCTATTGCTATAATTTCGTTAATGTGACAGGCGTTTTAGTCTTACTGATGTAGCATTAAAGAATATATTCTCTTTTTGGATGTACAGGGAGTTCCCAAGACAAAAGAACCGCGTTTCCCGGAACGGGTAAATAAACAATGCATTACAGAATGCCCTAACTCCGTGAGAACGTGACGCTAGGGGTTGGGATAGAAAGCAGAAGTTTGAGAAGATGACGTCAGCTGGATCAAAATATATTTGAGGAAAAAAGAGCTTTCTCTATAAGCCGATGGCCGCCTAATCCTAATTTCGTCAAAGCAAAAAATGGTTTTTGTGGGAGCTTATAACTGCTGTTTTAGTGAAACAAACTTCTCAGCAAGAAAGAACACAATCCGGAGAGCAAGTTAATTGTCTCCTTCTTTTGCAGGAGTTGCGGTGACATCAGAACGACGCCGAGCTTTGATTGGCTGGGATTGAAAGGATACTAAGCAGACCTCAATGCTACATGCCTTGAGGTCTACCCCTTATTTTGTTCAATCAGCCAATAAGAGCTCGACATCCTGACATCATCGCAACCACTCTGAAAGAAGCAGACGAACTTGCGCTTTGTCTAATCTCTTTCTTGCGGAGAATTGTTTTTCACTGATATAAATTTCACGAGCGTTCACAATCTGATTTATTGTTTTGGCGATATTACCCTTAGTGAGACGTCGTGTTTCTTAATTATATTTTAATCCATGAAACGCCATATTCTCAAACTTTCGCGTTCTATCCCAACCTCTAGCTTCACATTCTCACGGAGTTTGAGGTTTGTGCAATGCATAGTTTTTTTTATCGGGTCGAAAAACACGGTTATTTTTTCTCCGAAATTTACTGTACTACGGGTCTGTCAATTAAATGTTATGCCTAAAGTCCAAGTGTTCCATTTATGCGCTTAATTTTCGTAGTCTATTAGATCTTCGGAGCTTTATTCGAGCACAGTCTTTATCTTTAATATTTTACTCTGGGTTAAAAAGTCACATAAGCCGTACTTTGGAATCTGAAATTAATTGAAAAAAGCAAAGGTAAATAATCAAGCCTTCTTGTTGTGTACTTTCAGGTGCATAGGTCGCGGTTTGCTTCCAAAATGTTTGTCTGTAGTCTTACGGGGACTCCAAGCCAAAAACGGAAAGCAGGAAGCTTGCACTTTTAGCGGGAAGCGGGAACGCTTCGTTCTGTTTTTCGTTTTGAACATGATTTTTGTCGGAGCAAGGCGGAGACATCGGGGTGAGAGGGTGAGCGTGGCGTCGAGTCAGTCGTCAGAAAGATGTCACTCATGAGTCATGGCCGATCAATGAGAAAATTTCTGTCCACTTGCTCCTTTGCGTACGTCGTCTCTCATGACCTCTTTCTTTCTTGACGCGGTCAGAAGTTCCTGTTTGGTGCTTTCCGCCTGCTTTACCTCCTCTTTCCACTTCTCTCGTCCCTGTGGTTTCGTAGCGCACGCATTCCAAGGCCTCACACAAATAACTCCCGTAAAAAAAAAGCAAAAAACAAAAAACGTTACGAAGCTTTTTGTTTGGGAAAACTCTCCGCTCAAGGTCACCTTAACTAGCTTTCCGTTTTTTGGTTTGGAGACAACTTCTTCAACGGCGCGACCTGCACACGCTTTGTTTTCTAGAAGTCAGGATCGTAAAGGACACATGCAAAGGAAAAAAAACATTTTTTTTAAACAGGCTAGATGGAAAAAGAACATTGTAAAACAAATTTGCAACGAATGAAAAAAAAATTAGAGTTTTATTTACGGCGCAAAACGAATTTGTAGTTGGCGCCCGCGGGAGCCGCCGCTGGTCCAGTGGTAGGCCTGTGCTGCCGCCGCGCTGCGTCGCCCCCGCCGCACGCTCAGCATTGTACGACGCCGCTTCAACGCGTTTCTCCACGCCGCCGTCGCCGCCGCCGCAGAAGTTCGTCTGCTTCGGGGCGCCGCCGCCGTCATCTGACCGGCGCACAGGTCTATCACGTCTGCTTGCGCTTTTTCAGGAGTTTCCTTTGGCCTTTAAGAGCTATTAATTTATCTTAGTTTTTTTGTTATACTTCAAACAAACATGAATAAGTTACTTTTAGAGGTCATAGGAAGCTTCCCAAAGAGCGCAAGCACCACGTGACAAATATGTACCAGTCACGTGATAAATAAGGGCCACTTTTCCGCGGCCCCCTTGGGCGCCAACTACAAATTCGTATGGCACCGTAAATATATCTCTAAATTCTTTTTTTCTTCGTTGTAAAATCGTTTAATGACATCCTTTTTCAATCTAAACTGTTTAAAAAAATGTTTTTTCCCCTTTGCATGTGCTCTTTAACAGCGCACATTTGCCGTGACACTTTTCATTCGTTAGAATGGCAATCTGGGCTAGTTGGTTCATGATAACTTTCAGGGCGCCGAAAATACACAAGGACAAGAAACAAGAAAGGAGACGACAACAAGGCGCACTCGCAACTAGTGTTTATGGAAAAAAACACTCTCTTATATGCTCATGGCAAACAACACAGTAATAATGCACAGTCATACTACATCCGGTGTAACGACAAAAATATTGGAGCTGGCTCCCTCTCACACATATAATAACAATCTCAATACAGGAGTATGCGGGCTTATAAATGCAGTTTCGTCTCACCGAGCATGCAAATATACATATAAGTAGGACTTACACAAAGGTGCTAATTATATACCAACTTCGTTTTTTATATAAAAGCCGTTTATAGGTGGATGCGACGTAGATACAACAGTCCGACTTTAAAAAAAATGTACAAATTAAAAGACGAAAATTACGGTGTTTAGTCTCTAAATACTGCTCGAAAACTATAATTTCATTAACAATGAAACACATTTTCTTAATCCTTCACATTTGCATTTTGATAATTTTTTTTTTCAATTTTTGCTTATCTTTGTTTTTGTAACGGTAAGGTAAAATCGTGCTCCCACAACCAGAATGCGAAGGACGTTGTGCGGCGCGTCCCTTTGTTTTTCCAACCTTTTCCACCACGCCTTGCATGGGAGAAGTTTCTTGCTCGGGTATATCGCAACGGCCTGGCGTGCCTGGACGTCTTTCACGCTCCGGCGGACGCTTAAATAAACACAATAGCGGAAGCAGAGCGATGCGCCGAACACTGAGCAAACACAAAGGCACGTTCTTGCGCACCTACCCCAGCGCATGCGCTTTGTCAGTGTCGTCGTTTCTGTTCCCCTGGGCAATCTTTGGACGCTCGCGTCGAACATGCTCGCTCTTCGCTTAGCTTCCGTTCTTTGCATTTCTCGCTGTCCTGACGGAAACGTTTAGGCTCCACGCTGGCGAAGCGACCGGTGCGTTTTAATTAGGGCTGGCCGTCGATTAAAAGTTTTAACCCAATTACGCGCCACTCTTTAATCGATTAATCGGCCTCGTTTATTTCTATACATCATATTAAAAGAAAATTCATTTAATATTTCTTGTTTGTCTTTGCTGAATACGCGAAGAGGGCACAATATAGAACTTGGATTCCGAATCAATCTCTATGTGAAGTTAAGAATAGTTTGAAGACACTCACACTCACAGATTATTACTTCAGCTGCATGCGATAAAGAGATAATTTAATATTCTGCGGCTAGAGCAGCCTTCTTTGACCGTTCATAACAGTCTCCGCTGCTCTAAACGGGCACTCGAAAGGTGTTGAAGTGGCCGGGACACATGTAACCTTTTGCATTTGTCTAGTGTTACAAATGTTACCCCTACAGTTTACCTTATCCTAAAATTTGACCTAAAGTTTGCCCTTCGTACAAGTGTACTCGTCCAGGTCTGCGTGATGAACGCGTTTAATTTTCACTTTCTTTTGGTTTGTCAAAATTCTATTGATAAACGGGTTTAAAAAATGTAATCGCGATTAAAGCAATAATTGATTAAATGGTAGGTTAATCGATCAACTGCCCAGCCCTAGTTTTGAGTGCTGCAGAAAAGAGAATCGAAAGGGCTTCGAATTGGCCTTCGCTCGCAATTCCTTGGAAGTTAGCTCGGGAAGCAAATTAGCGAGAAGAGGATGGTGGATTGCGCTCAGTTAGTTTATACTTACCTTTTCTTCCGTTTGTTCTAAGGCGTTCTGTTTTCCAAGTCGACCGCTATCATCACCGAAAGAATAAGAACGGCAAGGCGTGTCTATCGAAAGCCCGGCCGTTCTTTCCATGCCTTCCACTGCGCTTTGATTGCGCGCGCGTGCGCTCGACTTTTCGGGACGGCGAAGCGTTATCGCATGTTAGGAAGTTCGCACTAGAGGCGGGATAATTGAACCTCCTCCCTGCCGTTCTCACCTTTTCAGCGACTATAGCGTGCCAGTTGATGTAAAACGAGTGCGCTCATATTGAACTGCAGTTCGCGAAAGTTGATCAAATGTAGGGTTCCGGTTTGTAAACGCGCTGTTTACAAAGAAGCCCACGTTTGTCTGTGCCAGGTGGGGACATGCGCGCACGCAGAAATTAAGATCGCGCGAAGTGAAACGTTCGTGCATACGTCGTGCCGGGCAACAGCGCCTCCGCAGTGGCATGACATTAATGTCGCGCGGTGGTCTGGTATTCACTGGCCGCCATATTGAGCACTGTGTTATACTTCGTTTCAGCCAACGTTACTAGAACCCCTCAGTTGGGAAACTGCCATAGAGCCTGCTTTAAAAAAGTGGCTCCGATCCGTACTCGAGAACCGAGCTAATGGCGATCGCAACGCCGCTATTTTTCCCGCAGCGTCCACTCCGGGAACTGCACGGCTGCACGTTGAGTCGAGAGAGGGCCGGTGGCGCCATCTCGCAGGAACATCTCGCAGTAGCTATGTAAAGCAGCTTTCATGTTTCAACTCGTCGCTAAAGGGTGGCGCTGTTATCGTATTTAGATCGGTCTCGGTGGACGCCAGCGGCCCAGGTTTCCAGGGTGAGTTTCCCCACTGAGGCTTTTAGTAACGTTGGTTTCAGCGTGCGTCCGAGCGCGGCCGATGTTATGAGCCGAAGGGCCAATCAAACAGCCAAAGTGCAACTTCATGGCGGCTCTCTGCCCTTGATAGGACCAGCCCGCCGGTATTCGCCGTCTCTCTGTGCGTGCTCCTCTGCCGGCTTGTCCTATCAAACGCAGAGAGCACGCCATGACGTTGCGCTTTCTGCGCTGCTTGATCGGCCCTTCGGCTCGTACATCGGCCGCGCTGCGACATAAGACGAAACGAAGTATAGTAACAGCGCGTGCTCAGAATGAGCGCTCCCGCCTCGCCTTCTGAGAAGAACTATAACCTTGGCTGTGTCATAACCAAAAAAAAAAAAAACCGTGAGAGAGTTTTTTGGGTGTGACGTTGTTAAGGTGCAACCCCACCGATCAAGGCAATATGCTTATTTTTGAGAGCCTTAAACTTTCTATGTAGGCTATGTAGAATTATATCCCTTATACCAAATCGAAGAACTGCCATCCATTAACAATTCAATGTCTAGAAAATAGGGTTAACTTTAGCAGCCTTTTTTCCATTTATATTTTAGTGGACCTCACTTTCAAAATATAACATTTATTTTCTCGAGCTACAGTTATCCAATTCATACGAAACGTTATATGCCTAGCCTATGGAACATTGCAATCACAAATATTATATATTTAACTAAATAAACACTTCAGGTTTCAAAATAAAAAATAAAGTTAAAAATAGCATTACTTTTCTGCGTTATAAAAACGTATGTGTGTGAACGAAAGCAAACTTTGAGACATTAAAGTGCGAAGCGTTTCCTGATCTTGGATTGGATGAAAATTACATATCGATAGGTTGCACGTTTACTTCATTATAGGGCATCAAACTTTTCCCATTCAGTTACGACAAGCCACACTTTCGTGATAACAAACAGAGATGGCGCCAGCTGATCATGAATGGTTTTTAATCGTGTTTGTCGACGTGCACCGTTTGGAGCGCTACATGAAAGACTAAAATAACCCCCAAGGTCTGGGTGTCAGACGCCTGAAGGCTTGCGCGGCGCGCGGGCTAGCGATATCAGATTAACAAGCATGACGCTGCATGTTTGTTTGTTTATTTGCTTATTCAGACTTTACAGTCTCCGACAACAGAGCGGGCAAAAGGCAGATATGCTCTGCCTAACGTGGCCCCGTTACCGGTTGACAATGCTCAGCTCATCCCGAAAAAAAAACACATAAATCACCAACAATAAACAGTGAATAGGAAAGAAAAAGTACACAATTTTTATACAGAAGTTATAACATCCTTGAGGTAGTTGAAATTATGGAAAATAGAAGGCATTTATAAACAATAGAATGATAACAGGCATACAAAAAAGTGGTTTAATTTATTACACATTTATGTTTAAATATGTATTTCGTTGCACATAATAGAAGGTACTTTTTGAATAAATAGTTATACCTGTGATTAGATCCAGAGTTTGGAATAATTTCTTGAATGTTTGAATGTTTGATTAGTATATCAGGTAATAAATATGCCAATTGTTGTGTCCCGTAATTTGTCCTTGACAAAGGTATTCTTTGCGTCATGTGGAGGCAGGCGCAAACGCCCGTACGTTCCGCAGTGCATCGGTAGCTTTTCGATTAGAAGGGGAGTCCGCAACGGGCGTAGAAGCATGTGTTAATTCCAGAATTTCTCATCACGCTGGACAACTTCTACATGGGTGTCGCCTGACGTCGATACTACGAGAACGCAGCACCTACTCTTCCGCCAGAAAATTTGGAGACTACAGACATGTAGTTTTCCGCCAAATTACTTGTAGAGTTCTCAGTAAGCGAAGAAGCTTTGTCGGCGAGATTATTTGCAGTCCTCATCAGGTATCTCTGTAGCGTGTACGGTAAATCTTCAAATGTGGTTGATGCTTGCTGCTGATGCTGTTGACAGTAGTAAGGAGCAGTTGTCATGCGTTCCAAATACATGTCTTGGTTCATTTCGCAGATTGCTCGCGAGCTCTTGAGTTGTCTGCTTGAGCGCATGGGTTGCAGAGATAGCTCCCTTTGCTGCGGCTGTCAATCTTTCAATTTTAACATTTGTCAAATGCTTTGCGCGACTTTCTCCTAGGCTCCTAATGCCATAGTGTGACTTGGTGTAGTTCTTAATCACGTGGTTAATGCAAGCCACCTTTGTTATCATCCTTCCATATTCAGCACTGGTTTTGAGGGCCTTTTCGACATTGGAATCTTCATCCCCACAACTCTTCTGTATTTAGGCCATGCATCTCGCGGCTTTTCCGAAATCCTTCGGCGATGATATCAGACTCCATTGCAGTTGAAGGCCCGTCCCAGTTTTTGAAGCAGGCATGATTACGTGGAGTCTCGTTCTTGCTCATGTAGAAATTGCAAGTACTACAACACTTGTTACAAACAAAAGTATAGGATTTTATTTGTTCGTGAGCCAATGATGACAGCAACACCTGAGCTTGACGTGTATCGGTGGCCCTAACTGCGGTGGGCCTATTCAGCATCGACGACGACAGTTGTGAATGGCAATCCATCCTCACTGTAGTATCCGGATTCGCACACCATTCTATGTTCTTCTTCTCCAGCCGTGACCATTTTAGATAGCAAAATGTCATCTCACTTCAGCCTTACGCTCTCTTGATATATTTGCTGAATGCTGTCGGCCACATGCAAGGAATGTTCAGGAGAGAGAATATTTCTTGTATTGAGCTGAACCCATTTCCGGTGCATAACGTGCCCATTGTAGCTGCCTCGTTGATGTTTGTTTTTTGCTTCGAGTGCTTAGTTGAAATGACCCGTTCTTCATTGCAGTGCGTGCACACGAACGTAAACCAAGAGCATAAGGCCTGCCTTCGCTCAAGTACAAATCGAAATGTGCCACGCGCATCCTTCGGGCAATCATGGCGTTCAAGTTTACGGATTTTGGTAATGAAATGCCCAACCGAAACTATTCTTCTACCTTCGACTTGAGTGGAAGAGTGCAAACCTAAAATGTGTATGGTAGCTTATTATTTGAGATACAGGTGGAGTTTCCATAGCTCTGATTTTTGCCGATGATGCTGGGCAGATTGAGTAGACTCGAGGTTGATGAGCTTGATGATGGCGTTGGCCCTGGTTCAGAACAGGTTGTGCGATTTGACACGGAGCTGTGAAATGGAAACGAAATATTAGCAAAATAAGTTAATATAAATTTTAGCATCGTCACATCGAGCAAACAAAACAAAAAAACGTGTATTCTCAAATTATTTGGGCTTACACGCGATCTTACGTCGTGTTTATCTGTGAAATAAAAAAAAATATGGCTATGTTGAATAAATAAAAATTACGGATAATATTTGTCTCATCGAAAGCTACATGCTCTTTCCTTTTTTTAGATAGACGAGCTTAGAAAACAAACCAAAAGCAAATTAGGCACTACACCACAGCCGTGAGGTCGGGCTCCCCATTTATTGGGGTGTGGTTAGCGCTGTAGGTAAAATATTTTGCCGGTGCGCTGTGAAACTTAGCCTGTTGTATTTTACAAGCATCACACAGTAGAGTTCCAAGACCATAGGCTGGTACGATGCTCATCGAGATTGAAAGGGGCACGTGCAGAGATCGAGCCGGAGATTCCTGGGTTCCGCAGTGCGAATATTCTCCTTACCGTCCTTGAGGTATGGTGCGCGCCAAAATACAAGGGCAGTGGCATTCTTTGCCAATATATTATTAAAAAAATTTGAACACGCACAATTTCAACAATCAAAAATTATAACAATTCCAAATATAGTGAAGATTGTGGGAATTAAAACGCATTCTGATCATCGTTTGGTTGTCAGTGAATAAGAATACCTTTGTCTAAGTGTTGAAAACCTCCCAATGGTCGGAAACCATTGCATTCCCGGGTGGCCGTTCTGGTAAACAACTACTGAAATGAGCAGCTTGCAACAAATTCTAAACTAAAGCACTGCACGGGCCGGAATTCACAGGTCCGGTTGACCCGGCCAGGTGGGTACACGGCCCGAGCCCGACCTGGGCTACAAATGTTCTTAAAATGTGAGCCCGTGCCTGGCCCGGGACCGACAGGTTTTTAAAATCTGAGTAGGAGTCCGGCCCATACCGCCAGTTTTGCAGACGTGATCCCGATTAAGTTTTCCTCCCTAACCTGACAGGGGCGATATAAAAGAGGGCCGAGTCGTGTTTTGAGTATTTTAAAACGTTTCCGCTCCCGACTCGGACTGGTTGGCTTGGCTGGCCCCGGCTTTGCGGGTCGGCTTGGCCCCAAATATTTTTGTAACAATCCCGAGCCCGGCCCGGGCTTGAGAGATACATGCGCTTCGCGACCCGGGCCCGGCCCGCGGGTCGGTCAGGGCTCGGGTTTTCGGGCAGGCCGGGCCCGTGCAGTGCTCTACTCTACATTCTCCCACTATAGGTTCTCTCAAATTGTTACGTTGCCTTCATCCGAGGCGGACGCACATACTTTCTAACATTGCAGCACATCTTACCTCCCGAGATCTGTAGAGATTGCTTTCGCTGCTGAAGCGGCAAGCTTCTGGCAGTGTCTTTTTTGCTGTTGATGGGAATATATAATTATCAGCTTTGTACTATCATGGACACTGTTAGCTATAACACTGCAGCGGCGGCCGTCCCGTACACCCAGCGCCTCGTAGCAGGCGCCGTCCGAAACTCCGCGCATACGCCGTGTGGTGGACTCGCTCTTCCCGCCTGCGAGCGCACCCTCGCTTTGTCGTCTGCTAGGCACAGAGCAGACGACGCCACAGCGCTCGCCAATTTTCCCTGAACACGGTTTAGCGAACCACCGAGTAAGAGGTGTCCATGGTTAATTTCCTGACTCCACTGGCTAAGGATAATCATCGCCACTAATTGTAATATCATGGTAGACTACATTTTCTTTATGGAACAAACTTGCAGTGGACGCTACGAGACGATGGAGCCAACCAAGCAGCGACAAAAACGCACTTTTTGCACCTTATTGTGTCCCCCGTGATGCACTCCGTGACGTTGCACTTTTGCCGCTAATTGATTGGCTCTGTCGTGTTGCAGCGTGCGCTGCACTCGGACTTAAGGTGAAACGGAGTATAACAATCTATTTCTGTATCGCACCTGCTGCGCTCATACTGGTTTGCGAACACATATCGTTAAAGATGCATTGCGAAATCCTGTTTCTGAAAAAAGCAACAAAAAAAAAGTAGACAGGGTTAATGCCTTATTGACTCTGCAATTCGCCCCAATAAAAATCGCCGATTTAAAATGAGTTTGAGACCAGTCCCCAAGAGTTAGGGTACCAGACGAGCAGCACTGTGGCATCGCCTGCTCTGCGCCTAGCAGACGACAAAGCGAGGTGTGCTCGTAAACGGGGAGAGCGAGTCCGCCGCACGGCGCATGCGTGGAGTTTCGGACGGCGCCTGCTATGAGGCGCTGGGGGTACGGGACGGCCGCCGCTGCCGTGTTATAGCTAACAGTGTCCACGATAGTACGTTAGTTGCCGCGGTTCAATAGACATCTGAGGCTAACACCTCTATCGGCTAGCTGATCCGCGAGATTGTCACCTGCGGCGATTGGTCAAGTGCCGCGCGTGACGTATAACAAACGCTATCAAGATTGTGACGTTCGCCATGGAAAGACGAGGCCCACTGAACGTCGCAATCTGCGGCTCTCGGAAATATTTTGATGACCTCATCGTGGAGCCAGGTTGTCTGCCTCAGCAATGTACAACACGGCTGCCAGGCTACGGCCCGCCGGGTCCAACCACGAGCCTGTTAGAAACCCCCTGCGTATTCAAGAAACAATATAACACGTGTATTCTGAATTGTCTCATGATGGCACCCGACAGGCTGCAGCTTAGGGTTTAGGCCATAGTAGGATACGATCAAGCATACGTAGTCGATGCTTATTCAAAGTGCCACAGAGGGTATGCCCATGCCCGACACTTATGAGTTCTCTCCTGCTTCATTTGGGCCGTCTGTGTCACTCAAAGTAAGCGGAGCGGCGGCGCCTCCCTTTAGATGTTGTCTGCGGATTTTTAACTTCTTCGCCCCTCACTCCTGAGAGGTGGAAATCGAGACTACACACCACATATTCTGTCAGTATCTTTCACAGCTTTGACTTCGTGTCATTGAGCTTAGCTGCGCTCAAACCTAGCGTAAAACAAGAAACTGATGCCGCGCACCTCTACAGCGGTTGCGCGAAATGTGTAAACTAAGTTTTCTAATGTCGCCATTCATTTTTATGTGCTGTTTGTGTATGTGCGAACCCTTAGTAAGTCCACAAAAATACAAACAACAACAGCTACACTGCCAACCCATACAAAAATGTCCTATGGTCGGCTATAGAAAATTCTTTGTATGGTCGGCTTTAGCTATTTGGCCCAATTAGCTAAAGAATTTTCTATGGCTGTCTTTAGCATTTCTTATGGACGCCTTTATGGGCCTCTTTAGCTTTGTCTATGGCCCTATTGCTGTCCAGCCATAGCGCTCTTTAGCTTGTCTAATGGTTGGCTAAAGACTTCTCTATGGCTTACCCTATGGCTCTCTTTAGCCACCAAACTCTAAAAAAATAATTTACTTCAAGTCTTGTGAACGCTACTTAATACGTGGTAGATAATACATGCGTAGATAATACGTACATCTCGGAACACACAGAATACACAGAACACAAGCAGAACAGTACCCCACACAACAGCAACAACGCCGCGACACCGGACCCCTCTTTTCGTACGCTACGTTCGCGCTAGCTGTATATATGGTAGTCTAATTTTTGAATCCGACTTTTTCGGTGACCCATTATTTGTCGTAAAAACACGTAGAGGCGGAGCGAAAATTACTCGTACTTAATACATTATTTGAGTTGTCTCTTGGAATAGCCTCCATCTCTTAATTCAACACCCGGAAAAAAGCAAATGTAGATCATTAGGCTAATTAACTAAAATGTATTAATTATCTTTTTAATGAGTTTGATGAATCACGTTGACAATGCAGTGATGACAGGCTGGTGCTGAGGATTGCAATAAAGCTATTGCTTGATTGCAGTGTTCGGCGCCAGTGTAATTTATTTTCACTTTTGGGGGTAATAATTAATTTTAATTGTTGCACAAGTATTTTAATGGATTTTTCAAACAAACAATATTACTGGTTTTCACGACTCGTTGCAACAGCAGAGAACATATCTTGGGTCATGGTTTGTCACCGGCATTACAGAAATTTAGTATTGATTTAATTTTCTAGCCTGGAGTGTTTTTACTAAAACAGTAAGCGCCGGTAGTGATATTCTATAGGCGAGGAAAAAAAAATTTATTGGTTCTTAGTCTTTAGACTCGGGGCCATACATTTTTCTATAGGCGGGTAAAGACAATTTATTGGTTTCCCGTCTTTAAACTCGGGGCCAAATAATTTTCTATAGGCGGGTAAAGAACATTTATTGGTTCGCTGTCCTTAGACATTGGGCCATGTAATTTTCTATAGGCGTCTAAAGCAATTTTATTGGTTCCCAGTCTATAGACATAGGGCCATAAAATTTTCTATAGACGGTTTGAGACAATTTATTGGTTCCCAGTCTTTAGGCTTGTGGCCATAAAATTTTCTATAGGCGGGTAAAGAAAATTTAATGGTTCCCAGTCTTTAGACACAGGGCCATAGATTTGTCTATAGCTGGCTGTAGCTGTCTTTATGGATTTCTATGGCCGACCATAGAGGGCCATAGGGGTGATAGCCTGCCATATAATTTTCCATAGACGACCATAGACCATTTTTGTATGGGAAATACACGCTCAATAGTTAACTACAAAACAAATTTGTAATCCAACATAATTTTTTATCTTTGACGACCCGCGTACAGGTAATCAAATCACGCCAAACAAAATAATGTCCTAAATTATTTTTTTTAATTTTATTTTTATTTTTTATGTGTATAGTATGCGACAGCTCCTCCAGCCCTTCAATGCATTTACCAAACTGAACGTTGCAGAAAACAAAATATAGCACTGAGCGTTCCCTTTCTCTCGTTAAAAAGGAGTACTGAGAGCTATTCATGGAGTAGGTTTGGACCAAGAAATGATACTATAAAACCTCCATGTCGATAGGTGTGCTCCATCCTCCGTGTTTTGTAAAAAGAAACAGCTAAGAAGCCTTGAACCATGCTCCCGACAAAAAAATAAAAATAAATGCTTTTGTGCTAATTATTGGCGTATTATAGATTAAAAAATGGGGAATCTGTCATTAGCAAGTTTAAACAACTGGCGGTATAATAATAAAACGTAATAGTAGGCATAAACCAGGACCGCAATAACAACAACAAAAACAAACAAGAAAACAGATGTATTGTAAAATGATTTCCTCTTTACTACCACACCACCAAAGATAGGGAAGTGGGGCGTTTCGCACTTTTTGCAACTTCCTGACGCTTTTGTTGTAGTTTTTATTCTATCTCAGTAGGACGGATGCTTCCACTGCATGAGGGCCGGCGTATTCTGTCGACGTTCGACAAAGCAACGCTCCTCGCTGGGGCACGTAATTTATTTCCAAGCTGAATCGCTGAGGAAAAAAAAGTGCGACGCGTCATTGCCAAAGATAAAGTTTTTTTTTTTTTCATAGAGGCCCCTAAGATGATAGTCGAAGCATTAAAAAGAACAGTAAATAGTAAAACACACAAAAAAAAAGAAAAAAGCGACGCTCTTGGGCGCACGGTGCCGTCGGTTATCAAATCATTCATCTGCATGACACCGCAAACAAACCGGATCGCACTGCGTAGAAACTTCCAGTTTGGAGAAGCAAAACAATGACCAGGGATGACAAAATCAAAGAGAAGGCAAAATGCACACTCTATCGAGGCGCCACCATACACGACTTTATCTGTTCATGTCTAGGTCTGGATGAAGATGCCAGCGCCATCTCTTGTTCTAGGATCACACTAAGTGAGGGTGCGGTTTCACCTTAAAGGGTGGACCACTGACCGAGCGATAAGTGCACGCTCTGGTAGAGAGTCTGACCGATGAAGAGAGACAGAGTCGTAGGACGAGAACACAAAGAAACTTTTATTTAGTTAAAGGCAGAAAGCTAATTACGATACATACACTACGATACATACATACATACATTACGATACATACACATACAAAATAAAGTTTACAAATCAAGGTTTACAAAGGCTTATACAGTCACTAATGAAGATGTTACGATTAACCGAATCAAAAGGTGCCAATTCAAGAAGTAACAGAGAGTGCGGAAAGTTTCATCTGACGAGTCGATGGTTGACGTCTCGCTGCGCTGTCCGTCCTAGGTGGAGGAGTTCCGGCGGTCGGCTGGCTCACTATGGGCGGGGCCCCCTGGCCTCGCTCCCACTTCTTCAGCTGACACGCTCACACACAGCAGAACTCCGTCCTGTACGTGGCGAAAGGCCGTCGACAGTGGTCTCGTCGCCCCGCTCGACGACGCGATGCGCCCGTTCGCCTCTAAGTCTCTTTACGCACTGCCCTTTGTTTCTCGCACTCAAACCCAGGTTCGCGCACCAAGCGTGGAAATTCCCCTCCCCAGACGGACATTGCCCTGCGGATCAGCCCTTTGGCCCTGAAAGCAGTCTGCCCTCTAAACCCAAACATTCCCTGCCGTTTACAGTGACAACTGCGCTAGGTTCAAAGACCGCAGGTTAGTTTTGTGTTTGGGCTGTTTTTGGGCAGAATTACGGGACAGCATGCCTCGTAATATTCATGCCTGTGGTCGCCACAGACGCGGCCGTGTGCGGTCCGTGGCCTCGGGACTAACCCGAGCCTCCGGCAGGGCAGCCAAGAACCGGGGCCTACACGCGTTTGCCCACTGGGCCCTGGCGGGCAAGATGAGGGGAAGGGAACCACCGAGCGAGGTGCCGAAAAACGCTTCCCGCACGCGCCGGAGAATTCGGAAGAGGGGAAGACTCCGGCGGACTAGGCGGCCGCTCACGTCGACAGACACTCCTCCCCGACCTTTGTATATTACCCTTGCCATTTTATGTGACACTGTGTGGAATGCACGATGCGTAAGCGGTTTGGAAGCTTATCGCAAGCCCGCGCTAATCAGCAACGAATCAAAATAGGACCACCTGTACAGCCTATCTTTTTTGATGGCTTGCACGTTACATCGTAGCACCATGTTGATAATATTCCTACTTCTTTTGCAGAAAAAAAAAAAGGTTTTGCGTAATGCATGCTGCCGAAGGTCGCGCGCTCAGCACAGAACCTAACCCAACGCAAAGACAAAAAGAACATCTTATTTCAAATTTAAATTGGAATTTGTTTAGGAGCGAAATTATTTCGTTTGCCGTAACCGTAACAAACCGAAATTTCAATTTGGCATTAACCGTAACCGGAATCCGAACCGCTAAAATTGTACGAGTAATGCCTGGCTCACACTTACGAACCGGCGGCCAGATCCGCGCGAATTCTGACGCCCGTCGAGGAAAACAGGCAGGAATTCCGCCGGTAAGCAAGATCGCTCTAAAACCAATTTTGAACGCCGAAAAAAAAAAAACGTTTTCTCTCGTTGCAAGCCAATCAGAAAGCACGGGGGAAGTAGCGCTTGCTGACGTCAGATCCCCGCTGACGAGCTGGCAACGATGGCGGCGAGACGAGCGCGGGCAAAGAGGAGGTTTTGAGCTCTCGTCAGCTCACGTCTGTTCGCGAAACTGCGAGAGGCTCGCGCCGTGCACTTCGCAGGCGGCAACAAATGTGAGCGGCCCGATCTTTTTTCGGCGAGCGAATCCAGTCGGCGGCGAGAGCGTATTTCGCAAGTGTGATCGAGCCATAACAGATATACTCTTACGTGATAGCGTTAAGGATCTCGTGTCGCAGAAAAAGACGGCGTCGGCGGCGTTGGGACGGAAAACGTCTTATTGGTAGATAGGGTCATGACGTCAGAGCCACAGGACCTCAAGCAAGAATTTCAAACAACCCACAACGCTCGCATGAAACCTGACGTCACCCGTTGAACGAAAGTGATTAAAAAACATGACATGTTATGCGAATTAAAGAACGCCACATAACTCAAATGATTCCACTTGATGAAGTAATTAATTATTTTAAAAGAGATATTTGAAGAATATTAGGCGGGATTCGAACCCTCGATCCTTCGGTTGCGTACCGGCTCCAGGCCATGTCCGCCGCACTCCCTGCTCACTGGCAGGAAGAGCATGAGAAGCGATTGAGAGGGCCATGTGAACGGGGCCCGATAATGCAATCGCATTCCACTCTTATATGTGAAACATAAGCGTCCTCCAAGTTTTAAATCGGCTCGGCACAATTTCCACGAATAACACACTGAAACGTCAAAGCAGGATCCTCAACTGCCACGGGCATTTAGAGACGCACACAGCGTCGACGAGTGGGGCTTGTAGCTCTCAATCCAATAAAAATGGGTATTCTACCTGTCAGAACAATCGCGAATTCAGATTCGGTGTACATGCAGTTGACACAACAGGCCCTACTGTGTCAAATCTGTTTCATGCCTGTTCCGTTTAAAGACTCCTTCGGAGTATGACCTCTTAAGTTATTATCTTGAAATGTTAGACCAGCTTTATTTCCCCAAATAGCCACGTTCTGAACGTGATGTACGAAGAATTGTGATAAATCGACCTGTGTGCAGGCCTGGTGGAGGATAAAGTCTTGCATTCAATTTCACTTTAGCAAAAGAAGAAAACAACCTTACAAAAAAACAAAAAATAAAAATTTTCATTTTAAAATATTTTGTCTCTTCATATAAGACACTAACTAAGCCTTTTTTTTAAGAACATTGTTTGCGAGGTATTGACGTGGTGTTCTTCATCAATGTAGCCGATGGAAAGGTATATTACTTCAACCAGTTGGTATGACTGTGACTAGGATAACCAGAAAGGATAGCAAAAATGTCCCAGAAGCCGGGACTCGTCATGATGAAACAAACTACACTGACTTCACATAACAAACATAACGATAGAATCAGACTTCTTGTCTCCCATACAGCGGACATCCTCAATGATGCCAAGTTGGCAGGAATGAGAGACAGCAGCACCAGAAGTCCTATTTACTACCGCGGCCCCCTTCCTAAGGTGCACATCGACCTCCTTAAATAGGGTTTCTGGTTGAAATATCTCTCATTTCTGCCAGCATAACTTATGTCTCCTGAATGGAAGACGAACGTCTGATTACGTTATTTTATTTGTCATGTAATGTCGGCGAAACCTATTTCGTCCTGAAAGGAAAGGAGTGGCCGATCACCAAGACGCACCGATCAAGTAGACAAAACGAAACAGTCCTTAGTTTGTTTGTCTATTCTACTTTCTTTGGTATTTTGCGGTGCTACCATTTCCAGTTAAATTAGTGTGACGAGCAAATGCCGCGCAGTCTACCGGAGATGCATGTCGTACGGGCTTTATGTCGTAAAGGTTTGTAGGTGCAGGCATGAGCAGCAGGCTACAATCGACTCAGTTTTAGAACTACGTAAACACCGCTGAAGCAACGTGCCAAGTGAGCCAACGGGGATTATGCACTGGCGGCCATTGCTGTGTGCGCGACTGCTGAGCGCGTGCTGACGACGAGCTTCCACAGTTCTTCTGCAACGTGCCTTTCGCACCATCAAGATTGGCGGTCTCAGCAGTCTCTGAATGTGAGCTCGTTTTAAGCATGCGCACTAAACATCGCCCTCAAATATCGCGTTCATTGAATACCCCTATAGGAGCACCTTAGTAGGCCACGTGACAGCACACTAAAGAAGAGAACTCCTATGGGTGCAGTTACCTACCTCGCTTCCATATGCTAATACTGGCTCGCATGGGGCCACACTCTATAGCTTTGGGCGTTTGCCAAGTTTATGTGGGCTCCTAGTGTACACTGAGGTCGCTGCTATAGCTCGACATGTACGACTTCATGGCTTCATTATGGTGGCTATGCTTCATTACTAAGTGATTTAAACTTCAACCTTACACGTGACTATATGCGCAAATAGATGCCGACTACGCCATTGTGATGTCAGATAAATGAAGAGGTTACATAAAAAAAGAACGCCTAACCGGAGTGGACGGAGCTATTTACCGCAGGTCAGGGGATTCGTTTCGGCGTTTTTGAACGTGAGGTTATAGAGAGGAGGAACAATTTTCGAGGCAATTATAGGTTGTAGATCCCATTGTTGATGCTAACTAAATACCAAGATGGAAGTTCTGCCTTATCATCGACTTCTCACATTTTTCATGAAACGTAATCTTTTTTACGCTAAGACGTTTAAATGATGCGACTTCTTCACTAACGAGAACTAAATAAATAAGAAACAACTCACTATAAGAAGAAATTTAGAAGCCTTAATAGGAAACTATTTCGAATAGAAATTATTTCTCACTCGGAATTTCGGATTGTTCACAAAAGCAGCCGTGAAACCAAGATGAGGAGATATTTTTTTAATGAAGGACTGTGTTTTTTTCACATTTATGTCATATTGGCCTGTTTTTACATTAACAGAGATTGCTAATAATACGGAGAACAGGAGCCTTGAAGTTAAAATAGATATTATTATAGTCCAGAACAATCAGGGGAGCCGAACCCATTTTGATATTCTTTTAACTGGGGGTCGCTTTGATGTATTACTCCTCGCCGAATCACTGTTTGATATTAGGGCTACTTGATGCCTTCCATAAGAAAAGACACGACTAGACCTCAATACCAAAAACGAGTTACAAAGCGATATTATTTGAAGTTAAAATAAGATAATTTTTGGTAAGCAGCGACATTCTCTCATCTAATTACAACTTCTTTATCGAAAAAAAAAAGGTTTTTGAGGAACGTTTTTTTGTAACCGAAATATAAAGACCGAATGCGCACAATACTGAAATGAAACCGATTTCATAAGTATAACGCTAACCATAAACGTAACCGAACCGTTATTAATATCGTTTTGAGTTCCTGAACACAAGGGCAGCTGATTGGACGCCAGTGCAAGTAATGTACAGCCTTACTAGATTCGGTCAGTTGTGGAACAGCTGCGGAGCAACATTACTGGAGCAAGCTGAGTTTCGCAGCTCCCTATTCTCGCTTGCGGAGGCGAGTGGCCGAGGTGGCGGTCACGAGAAATAGCGGCGCTGCAGTCGTATCTTACTTCACTGTCTCGCGTGTTGTCTGCTACTCAATGCGTCGAGACTCTGAGAGCTTGGCGCTTTTTCTTTTCAGTTTCCTTTCTTCTTCTTTTTTTTACTTCCATGTGTATGACAGCAAAAAGAGCCGATGAAGATTAAGTGTAATACACCACAGAGTTGAGAGTCAGCGCAGTGTAAGAGTTCTTTCTTTGGGTGTTTGAAATTTAGTTTTGTGTGCGCCTGTTTCCTTGCGACTGCGAAGTGTTAGTGAATAATCACCAACTCGCCCAATCTCAAGTATGGCCATTCAAACTTGGCGGGCTAGACAATCCGGAAGCAAGAGCCGACTGCAGCGCTGCTAGTTCTCCGCCACTGAGCCCACGTCGCAGGCGGAGCTGCGAAACTGAGCTTGCTCCAGTAACGTTGCTGCGGGGGGATATTCCTCTCTCTCCTGCAGTCCGCCTTGCGTTGTCTGAAGCGTCGGCCATCTCGGGTTCGGTTTCAAAAGTGCGTATTCCAAAGAGTACTATGAAGCGCCATCTAAACGCTGTGCTTGAACAGATATCTGTTCCATAGAATACACTCCAGTTACCATAGCAGCTGTCTGAAAAAACGGTGGCGCATCGAACCGCCGGGAGGTTAGGAAATAGACCGTAGGCTGAGAAACTGGCTTATTTGCTCGTGGCAGCACCCTCTACGGGCAGTTCCGTAACTAAGTTCATCTAATAACGCTCGGCATGTGCATACGTTTCCAAGTATTTACAAATCGACAGCCCAGCGTGTGATCCCCACAGCCATAGCCCCCTTTATACTTACAAATCCTGGCAGTTCGACGACGACGCCATAGAGTGCCCGGTCGCAGATTTAGAGCGCGAGGATCTGGTACCAAAGAGCATCAAAGAGCCAACTCTCGGGGAACCTGCACGTCAGCGCACAGCTTTTGCAGCGGCGAGGACCCGAAACACACTTCCGGGTCCTCGCGTCTCGCCGCAGCGTCTCGCGACAGCGGCGAGACGCTGCGTTTCGACCTCTAGCCGCAGCGGGGCGCCAGTCAACTGGCTCTCCTCTCATTCGTTGTCTGCCGCTCCACCTTTTTGCATTTCGGCAGCCGCTTCTCCTGGAAATCTGCCAGGCTTTGTCAGTATATTCGCGTCTCCAGCTCGACGCTCGCCCTCCCGCGGCGGAAACGGGAAGCGTTCTAGTGAGGGTCCCCCGATTCTCCTGCTCAGCGGGCACGGTGGAATTGCTCGCGACCATGGCTCGCGAAATGTCATTGCCGAATGCAAATAACGCTCTTCGCTTTCCCAACGTAGTGCTGCAGCCGGTATGGGATTGTACCTTACTGGAGAGTTTTAGTATTGCGCATAGAAGCAAACGCAAGCTGTGTGCGTTTGCGTCAGAGTTGCAAGTCCCACGTTGTGCGTGCACCTCATCGCCATGCGCCACCCAATACCGCAATTTTGGGCTCCGCGCACCCGCAGTGAGGAACACGCAAAGCTAACGCAAACACACAGCACTTGCGTTCGCTCGTATACGCAATACTAAAACTCACTACTGTTTCACCGGCTTCCAACGGCAACGAAACGTGCTGCAATTATCAGACGTGCAAGCAGGCAGCCGTTCCTTCGAACTGGAAAGGCTGAGATTGGAAAAAACGACGGAGGGTAAAAATGAAAGTAACTAAATGTTATAAGAAAATTATTATTAAAAATTGTTTTCAAAATCTTTTGGGCATTTGGTTTGGAAGAATATTGGTGACGACTTACGTTTTGCTGATTGTCAAAAGTCGCGACTTTGATAGAAAAATATACTTTAACCACAATTAATGTAATTTTACGTGGATTTCTCACAATAGTTAGAATGTTTTCATTGACTTTAGACTATTTTTATTTTATTACTTGGCAATTAAAAATGCTGCAATAGGCAGCAGTGATGATAATTAGCTACACTTTTGGTTTTCATATTTGTTCGCGTGTTTGAAATTAGATCATAAGCAAGGCTTGAAAAATTACGTATTACAATAGCTGAATTTTAATATTATTATTAATACCAATCGGGGCAATGTATGCCCCCAATTAACGCCAAGATCACGAAAATTATTCCAGAAAGGTATAATTTTGTTTTCTTTTAGCATATGAAAAACTCTGACATCGTTACCAAGATAGACAAACAGTCAAACACTGGATGTAATATAAATTCCTATGCGTCACGCGTAGCTATAAAACACACACACACACACACTTCAGCTGTCTGACTCGGATTCCGTCTTTGGGTTGTTGCAGTGAGAACAGTGTTATTAATTTAAACGTTTTGTGGACATTTGTAAAAATTGGAATTCTTTTTTCCTATGCTGGGAATAATGTTAAACCAATTAATCATCTAAGGACCCAAAACCCAGTAAAAGGCCCGCAGTTTATTATTTTCCATGACAGCTATCTGAGCGAGAAAAGGAAGCGAAAACGCAAAAATATCAGCACTGATTTTTTCAACAACTACAAATATCAGCCTGGATCGTACATGTATGTCACAAAATAAAGTGTCCGGGAACAACTTGTCTCACTAAATAATTAAGATGTGAGACACATCTTGAGGTATGAAAGAATCCGAAATTAAGACCTATACCGAGGAATTAAATCCAAAATAGAGGTTAGTTTCGGTTTCGCTCCAGAATTAAAACGCGAATCCACGCGTAAATATTACGCTAAAACCGTTCTTGTTTTCAGGGTAAAGAGGTGACCTGCGCCTATAACACCCAAGCTTCCTCGTATGACCAGAAATAATTTGTGTCACTCAGTAAAGCCAGCACACTAGACAGGCTCAACAGCGGCACGCATCTCCGACCCTCACTATAACCGCCATTTTGGAAAATGAGTGGCGCCACCTATAGTTAGTTGGAATCACGAATAGGAGGCTATGCCACCCAACGTTACTGGAGCAAGCTCAGTTTCCCAGCTCCGCCTGCGACGTGGGCTTAGTGGCGGTCACGAGAACTAGCTGCGCTGCAGTCGAGTCTTGCTTCCGGACTGTCTAGACCGCCAAGCTTCAACAGCAATACTTGAGGTTGGGCGAGTTGGTAATTCAAACTAACACTTCACCGCGCAAAAAAAAACAGACGCACATAAAAACAAATTTCAAACAGTCAAAGACGAACACTCACAATGCGCTGACTCTGATCTCTGTGGTGTATTACCCTTCATCTTCATCATCTTTTTTTGCTATTATACCATGAATGTAAAAAAAAAAAAAAAAAATAAAAGGAAGCTCTTAACGCGATGGTATACTTCGTTTCAGCTTATTTTGTACCGCAGCGAAGGGTAGAAGCGCGAGCTCATAGCGTTGGCAGCTGCCCCTGGTGCACGAGAGCGTGTGCCGCCGAGATGTGCTATTGAGCAAGGAGCTCGCGCTTGTAGCTTTTCCTGTGGTACAACACAAGCTGTAACAGAGTATAGCAGACGACGCGCGAGACAGGGAAGCAAGATCAATAAACGGCTCTGAGCAAGATAAGACTGCAGCGCCGCTAGCTCTCGTGACCGCCACCTGGGCCACTCTCCTTTGCAGACGAGAATAGACCATTTGCTAAATTACCCAAGCATCAAGGAGAATGCAGGGATTGGTGTTCCACGTGCCACACGCGCCCGCCTTCCCCGTAGAAAAGATTCGAAGTAAGTAACCAAAATAAAGCGTTGACGAAGGCGCGTGCAAGATACAATTTGTTTTAGGTTTTTGCTTTAGAAAATGTACTACTGCTGAGGCCAGTACGTGCGGCGCGTGGAACACCAATCCCTGCATTCTCCTTGATGCTTGGGTAATATAGCAAATGGCCTATAGGGAGCTGCGAAACTGAATTTGCTCCAGTAACGTAACAGTAACGTTGATGCCAGCGCTCTCCACGCGCGTGTTCGTGGCTTCGGAAACCGAGCAAGGCAAGCGTCATACGCACGGACTCTGTAGAAGGGTCTATTCTCAGTGCCTACTTGTTAGTGCTACGTTGTCAACCGCACTGTAACTTTCCGTTGCGCTGCAAGCGTGTGGCGGGAGAGTACGCGAATGAGACGCAAGGCGAAGCCGTGTGTGCTCGCTCAGCAGTGCGGATCTTCTTCACTGTGCGAACTAAACTAGCCTGCACAACGTAGCCAGTCTTGTACACGTCGCTCAAAAAAGACAATTACAATTACTATTTAGTGAAAATGTATTCGTTTAGATCACTTATTAACATTAGAGGGAAAGTAATGAGCCGTTGATTGGAAAGTTAAGGTTGCTTTTCTAATTCTTCAGAATTTCATACAACAGACTTGTCTGACAGTTTGAAGACGGGTATTTTGGACTGTCCCTTATTGAATTAAAATCACCGAATTACATACAACTCGCATTCTCAATTCACCAATCTTGGTACACATTTGTCTTGTTTAATTCAAGGATTCCTTAATAGGCAACTTGTAGAAACAAATGGCGAAATTACAAAGGTGAGGGAAAAAATAACGGTTGCAGTTACTTTAAAAGTTCAGAAAGCAATCAGACTAGCTATGTGACTACTTTTTAACAAATGAACTAAAAGAATTACTCCAAAAAGTAATCAACTACAGGTGCTTCGATTATTCCCAAATGAGTATCATTCAAGTCTGAACCCCAGCAAAGAAAATAAAGTTGGCGCCAGTATACATGGCTTACACTTGGCGTTATCGCAACTAGCTGGTAGTCGTTCCAGCTTGTTTATGCCGAAGAAAAAAGCAAAAAAACAAAGTCAATATTCCGAGATGTACATACACTACAGGAGGTACGCCTCCAGTAGCAATGGCTACCACAATGGCAGCTGTTGGGACGTCAATCCAAGCCTTGTGTGTACTATCCTTTTGTCTTCTCAATCTGTTCCATCTGGGTAACGATGTAAAGGTACTAGGCCCTGGGCGACATCATTGTTTGCATCACGAAAAGGAACGATTAACGAAAGGACAATCTCTGCGCGCTGCGGTCCGCCCCATTCATGTTCGCTCGTGTTGAACGCGTGTTTCGGACGAGGAAGCCCCGGTTTATGCTTGTGGCATCGTGCTTCTACTGATCGGACGTTACATCAAAGTGGACAAACGATATGCATGCCTCGTGTTTGAAAATTCAGTTGAACAAGAAATGAAAAAAAAAGTTACACACAATAATTTTACGTGTTTATAATAAAGTATCTAAAATGTAGCCTCCAATGTTATTCTGTAAAATCTCTTTAACATTCATAATCTTCCCCAATACTTTAAACATGTAAATAAAAGCAACTGGTGGGCTTGTTTTAAAGCAAAATATATGTCTTTCACTTTGTCTTTTTTTTCTGCCACGCCTTACAGGTTGATGATTGGTTGACCATACGCTTTTATATGCGATTTGCTTATAAGCTTTTGACAAAGTTGATAAAATAAGTGCTTCAACCAAATTTTGAATTCAAAGGTGTTTAAATTAGATTCTCAGTGATCTAATATGTTTATTACCGTCTGGCAATTTTATCCTTATCGTTTCAGAAATACTGCGCTACCAGGTCTTTATCAAAATGTATTGTATTTTTATTTCGATATTTAGAAAGACATATTATTGATGCAGTCACCGTTTCAATTCTAAGTAACACCAACCTCTCATAAAAATATATTTTTTTTCCGAACAAGAAACACGTAGTATAGACCAACACGCGGCCCTGACGTCACGCCACTGCGGTGGCGCTGTCGACGGCACCGCGCATGCGCAGACGCTTCAGTTCACGCGAATTCGGTTTCTGCGCATGCGCAGTGCCCACACCGGGTGTGAGCAAGAGCCGGCTTGTTTGTAAACAGCGTGTCGGTCTATAACGCATATCTGATTATGGTCACAGAATTGTGCACTCCCGTCACAGAATATTCTTAATTCTCCGGAAATAGAAATCTAGATTGGCAAAGTTACGACTATGTTACGAAATATTTTTTTCCGCAGTATTCTTGTTCATAAAATTGTGATGTTTTGCAGCAAAATATGACATTTGTTTACTATAAATCTGACAGTGGCAATACACTCTTCATCATACTAAAGGCTGTATTGGGTTTACTGTAACGCCTAGCTTGCAGCCACCGTTCGTGAATTATGTTGTTATATTAGCGAGTTTTAGTAGACCGTGTTTCCCCCTCCGCTAAGCCCCTCCGCTACCGGGAACTCTACATCCAATGCCATCGGCGCTCAGGCGCAGTGGCGGTTTCGTCGTTGCGGAGGGTTAGTGGAGAGGGAAACACTGTCTACTAAAACTCGCTATTATATTACACAAAAGTGGGTACAAAGAGGGGTGCGGTAGGGAAGCTCTTTAGTGTTACACAAGTTCCATTGTTCTGCTGACTACGGTCATGACAATAGAGAGTTTTAGATAACCATTTTTGCACAAACAATACGATACGATTTGCTCTCCAGTATGGAGTGCGCATGCTCAAGGTCACCGCTGCCTTACCGTAGTACAGTGTCCGAACCGTAAGCTGTGGTCGTGTGGTCAAAGCGGCTGACATCAGAAGCGTCTCGACTCGTTTATAGAACTGCTGTTTTGCTGTGAAAAGAGGCTTGCCAAAGCTTCTAACGTGAATGAAAGCATTCGTGTTTGTGCCTGGAAGACATTTCATGGTGGCGGTGAGCGACTCAACTCGAATTAACGATAAATAAAACAGAAAACAAACGAAACGTGAACAAGACACCAACGCTTTTTAAAATCATATTGTTTATTCGTCACAGTGTGCGGGGATGTGTCATAGCTGAGTTGGTTGAAGCGTCGCTCTCCCATTTTGATGAAGGTGCTGACAACACGGGTTCCCACCCATTCCGATGACGCAGCCGTTAGTTTTTAGCGTTTTGGAATTCGCAGCGCGGAGCGAATATGACCTACGTCGGCTTTGTGGAAGTGAAGTTGCCGTAGCACATCCACTTCATCCATCGATGCGAGGTCGAACGTCCCTACCTCGCAGTAACAATATCCTCCTTGTTGGAGTAGCCAGGTCAAATAAGAGGACGTTTTCTAGGTTTGCGTAGTCGAATAAAGTCAATTCGAACTCTTCGTCAAAAAGCCGCAAAGATCGTCTGCTCCTCTAGCAGACGAACTGTTCAGTCACGGTGGTGACGCCGCCGCCAGATTTAGCGGTCACATTCTAGCAGAACGTGACGAGATATGGTCTGTTCCATAAATTAGGCTTCAGCCTATTTCTCAAAAGGGAAATGTTTTTCCTTCAGTTTTGTGAAGTTACCAAACGCTCCTCCCCACAAAACAAAACAACACAAAAAACAAGAACAGAGGAAAAACATGCCCCTTTTTACCCAATTTACGAAGCCATCGCGCTTTTCCGTTGCCAAGGGGCGCGACCTGCATCGATCGTCTACAAACGCTGTTCTGTAAAACGCGTTTCTTGGAAAACGACCAATCGTTTCGTCCGTCGACCCTGTATTATTCCGCTTTCCTAAAAAAAAAACTCTCACGCATTCACCGGAAATTAGGCGATACAGGACATAACGAATTAGCTTCTTCGCATGCGTACACACAATACACGAAGCCACATCAGGCGCCACTTCTTTGTTTATAGTTTTCGAAACTTTTTTTTAGATGTATTTTTAACATTTATAGCCATTCTGCTGCGCTATTCATAGTGAACGGTCGAACAATTCTGATTTGGTGTATGCACTGGGACAACGAAAACAGTTTGACGACGGATAGACGGAACAGACAACTACAAGCGCTTGTTTTCATATTTTTTTTTCTTTTGTGGACTAACAAATATAATATGGTATCGCGGGTTTAATTCAACACATACTGAGTGGACGAAATGACGTCCGATATAATTACTTTTCATTTTGACGGCATTTTCTGCGTAATTTCCTTCATAGGCAAGTTAAGCATTAAAAATAAATTAGGTCTCGTTATTTGTTTTTCGTTTTGATACGCTTTTTGTCAAGAAATAAGCAAAAACGGTGCTAGACTCACATTTTTTTAAGCGCCCTATTATCATTACTTCCCCCCTCCCCCCCCCCCTCCCTCACTCCTACCTACGGAAAAAGAAAACGTCCGAAAGCGGACTGCAAGCAAAGGGAAAGCCTCAATCCGCTTCCGTCCAGGCCGTCCACACCAGAAAGCGTGTCCTGTGGGGACAGCCCCGGACACTGTGACGCCTCATGACCTCATGGTGACTGTGCAGTGTCATTACGTGTAGTCTGTGCACACAAAAACTATGTAACGTCCCGGTTCTTGCTTGATGCGGCAAGAAACCGACAATATAATGGACTTTTAGCCAACCGTAACCGTGTTTCGCGCACTGCACTACTGGAGCCTTCGAAGCATGCTTTTGAGCGCGCGCACCATGGTCACGGTAACCGCGGGGCGCGCGCTTAAAGGCATGCTTGAAAGGCTCCAGTATAGTGTTACATGGAACACGGTAACGGTTTGCTAAACGTTTCTATTAAGTAGTTTTCGTAGATCGCGTTTCCCGCTCCGCTAAGCAGTTCAGCAACGAAGAAGCCGCTACTGCGCCTGCGCGCCGATGGCCTTGACTACAGAGTTCCGTGTATCGTAGCGGATTGAGGAGAGCGTTGCGGGACGACGAATATTAGGGAGTTTTCGTAGATTGTTTTCGTCGTCCCGCAACGCCCTCCGCAACCCGCTACGATACCCGGAACTCTACAGTCAAAGCTATCAGCGCGCAGGCGCAGTAGCAATTTCTCTGTTGCGGAGGGCTTAGCGGAGGGGAAACGCGGTCTACGAAAACTCCCTATTATTGGGAACTTTAAGCTTCAAAAGCGTGCTTCAAAGGCTCCAGTTGTGCGTTGCGCGGAACACGCTAACGGTTCGCTAAAAGTCCCTATAGCAAACACTGTATTTTTTCCTCCTTGCATGAAGTTCCTGTACCATCGGCGATACGAGAGCTGTCTGGAGACATGCTTGAAGTGCACTTACACATGGAGTAAACACGCCTCAAATATACCTGAGGATGGCCGCCGACCGTGTCTTTTGCGCGATGTATACGAGCCGTGACTGCGGTTTTACAGCATGTTATGACTACAAATTCCAGTTTCGACCGAGTTGAAAAAAATGGTGGACGCCTTGGCAACGGTAGTGGAGCTCCGCCGAGCAACCCTGTCTCTTTGCTCGTGTTGTTCCGATGACCGCGCGTAAAGGTCCTCTTGGAATCTCCTCCGAGCGGACGAGAGAAGGTACTTGTAACGGCTGACCATCTCTCCGCCGTCGTTAGTCCCACGCACGCCGACTCGTAAAGCTTTATGGCTCCGCTCGAAGAACATAAAAACTCTATACGCTGTGTCGACACCGCGCCGCTGTTGATGTTCGTGCAGCGCTGCGGCGGAAGCGGAAAAAGCTAAGGGACAATGGCATCCGGGAGCGAGAGAAAAAGAAAAATGCGTCAATAACGCAAACATCCCAGAACTCTTGCACTCACACGTAGTGAGATGAGTTTATTTTTTTTTTCTTCTTCCAATTTTTCTTGAGCGTTAGTTTTGACATTTTTCACTTGTTATTTTCAGCGTTTTTGTAAATAAGCGAACGTGGTTGGGTTCGTAGTTTTAAATGATATGGGGTTGGAACGATGTAGTTCACGAGGGGCGTAAAAAAAAAGAGAAATAGACTGCATCTGGAACCATCTGGTCTCCGCGCACTTGTCTCTAATTAAGCATCGCGGAAGCGCTGATTCGGCACTTCGTTTCGGGCGGGAGGATTTCAACCGGATTATTAGGTGAAGCAGGTGATTAGCATAAATATCGCTCTTTGCGGTTATGAATTACCCAGTGCATTCCAGCGAAGCAGGTTTCAGGACTGTAATTGAATATATTTGTTTTTTTAGAACGCAGCTTTTAGGCGCTTATTTTCGCGATGAGC